>SKCR01039900.1:0-86711 GCA_019454045.1 Zanthoxylum bungeanum
GTATCACCACGATTTTCATCGAGCTCCACTTTCCTCCCACTTACCACTGCATCAAAGAATTCCTTTTCAAGGAAAAATGCATGTAGAGCAACAAATACTTTGTTCTCTTGCGGGTGATAGAAGTAATATCCTTTGGTTTCCCTAGGATATCCTACGAAAAGGCATTTATCTGATTTGGGTTCTAATTTGGTACCTTCCAAACGTTTAACATATGCTCAGCAACCCCAAATCTTCAGGAAAGAGAAACCCGGTTTCCTTCCTGTCCATATCTCGTATGGAGTCTGTTCAACAGACTTTGACGGAACCTTATTCAAAATAAGTATTGCACTGCTTAATGCGTATCCCCAGAAGGATATTGGTAGCTCAGTGCGACTCATCATTGACCTTACCATGTATAACAAGGTACGGTTTCTCCGTTCAGACACACCGTTTAATTGCGGTGTTCCAGGAGGAGTCCACTGTGAAAGAATACCATGTTCTTTCAAGTAATCTTGAAACTCATAACTTAAGTATTCACCACCACGGTCCGACCGTAATGTCTTAATACTCTTGCCTGTTTGTTTTTCAACTTCGTGTCGAAACTCTTTGAATTTCTCAAAGGTTTCCGACTTGTGCATCATTAGATACACATAACCGTAACGTGATGCATCATCCGTAAAGGTTACGAAGTATCGATATCCACCTCTAGCCTGGCTAGACATGGGCCCACATACGTCACTATGAACGAGGGCTAACAGTTCTGTGGCACGTTCACCTTTACCGCTAAAAGGTGATTTAGGCATTTTGCCTAAAAGACAAGATTCGCAGACATCATATGAATTAGGATCAAATCCGTCCAAGTACCCACTCTTCGAAAGTGTGGATATGCGAGTCTTGTTAATGTGTCCTAGACGACAATGCCAAATGTAAGCTTCATCTTTTAGATTACTCCTTTTGAGCCTTTTGTTTGTCATTTTGTGTTTAGGAGATTCATTTACATTCAAAATATAAAGACCATTATTTGCAACAACAGTGCAAATTTCTGCATCATTTTTATATAAATAACACCCAGTGTTTCTAAATACAAAAGTGTACCCATGCTGGGTTAACAAAGATACAGATATAATATTCCTAGTTAAACTAGGTATATAATAACAGTTCAAAAGTTTAAGTACATGCCCTGAGGGCAGTTCCAAAACAAAAGTCCCTACAGCCAAAACAACAACTGGTGTTCCGTTTCCGACTCGTAGGTCAACCTCCCCTGAAGCCAGCATCCTGCTATTCTGCAGATCCTGCAAATCAGTACAAATATGAGCAGCACAACCAGAATCAAAAATCCAATTTTTAAGACTAGAGTAGTCATATTTATTTCAATAACAAACATACCAGAGGCTGGTGCCTTGCCTGCCTTGATATCCTCCTTGTGTCCCTTGCCCATTCGGCAGTCACGTTTCCAGTGACCCTTCTTGCCGCAGTTGAGGCAGACATCTTGAGATTGTTCCTTGGCTTCCCAGAAGCTTTTGTCGACTTGCCTTACCCTTGTTCTTATGTTTCCTCTTCCTCACCCCTCCAGTTGCCTTAAGCCCAGCCTTTGGCCCCAGAGAGGTGGATGCATAGTGCGCCTCGCGCTTGCCCCCTTTTAGGAGTTCTTTTTCAGACTCCTTCAAGACGGATAACAGCTCTCCAAGAGAGTCATCCGTGTCCATCAACTTATAGTTGATTATGATTTGTTTCCAAGTATCGGGAAGCGATTGTAAGATCAAATCCACAGTCAGCTCAGCCTCCAAGACTATTCCCATATTGGCCAACTCATCAATATCGGCGATCATTTGAGTCCCGTGGGACTCAACTGATGCGCCATCAGTCATTCGGGGCGGGAAGAGTTTCTTCACCAACTCATACCTCTCCATCCGCTTATTGGTGCGGTGGAGATCTCGCAGTCTAGCCATCATGTTATAAGGATCCAAGTCCATATTCTGGCGACGAAAGTGCTGAGTCATCGAAGCTAACATAACAGCCTGAGCTGTGTCACAATCATCACTGTGAGTTTTCCATAACTCCAGCTCAAGGGTCAGTGGGCTTAGGCGGGAGAGGTATCTGTATAGTGTACAACATCCTCTCAGCCCCAAGGACTATCCTCAGGTTCATTTCCCAGTCAGCAAAGTTTGTGCCCTTAAAGACATTATCACCCATGATGATATCTCGGACATTTCCTTTGCCTGCCATCTTAACTACGATAGTCCAACTATCTAGTTAACGATAAAGTGGGTACAGTCAAACTGTTACAAAAAATAACAATGTATTAGTCCAACTAATTATAATAAATAGACGAAATAATTTTGAAGAACGCGCAAGGCAAAGTATCTGAATGAAATTGCAAATTCACATACTAGCCTCCCACTATTTTCATCAAGTCTCTAACCCTCTGTTGAGAACTCGGGAAATCTTATTTCCTAGTGGGCTAGGATCCCGTTAAATAACACACAACCTTGACTTTGGCCAACAAGCTGTATGCTATTTAACTAGGTAGATCTCACAGATCAATTGGATCCAATCCAATTCCTAGATCTGGTTAGGTGGACATCCAAGTCCTAAACATATTGCGTATGCCAATGTATCTAATACATTTTCTAACCATATCCTCCGAATCATCTAGGCCTTGGCTTTGGCACAACAAACCTAATGATTCTAGTTAAGCGGGACCCATTGACAAGGATAGTTTCGTAATCAATGTCGTTGGACAAGAAGTGATCTTGACTTTGGCCAACAAATCACAACTTGGACAAGACACCGATGTGGAACAAAACTCTCATGATTCAAGTACATCCTAATTGACAAGGTCTTGACTTTGGCCAACAAACCAATGCCAATCGGATATTGAACAAGAATCATTCAATGGAAGGATAATCGCTTAATATAGATTGAGGGATTTTTGCGTAATTGGCAACCAATTTATTATCGTTGTTAGGTCTCATCAACATACACCCTTAAGCATGCTTCTAAAACATCATAAAGCGCGTAAAGTAAATTAATAGTGATATACGGATGGATATATAACACAACTTGTTCCTAGAACAAATCACTCCATTCCTCTCCCTGCTAGCACTATTCTACTACTACCAATTACATAATACAATAAGAGAAACCTCATTTGCATTGAGGGGAATCAGGTGAGAAGAGAATACAAAGAGATAAAAGAGATAAGGCTGGACACGCAGGTCCAATTTATAAATTCTAAATTACAATAATTTCTAAAATTACCTTTCCCTTCTAATATCCATCCGATATACACTATTCAATCATCACATACATATATATTCAAACAAGACATGCTTTTACAACCAATCTAATCCAATAATTAGTCTTTGTTTAAATGATCATCCAATGTTCAAACAAATTTGATTTTGCGCAAGAATTTGACGCGTCAACTCGTTTGAGAATAAGTACATAAGGTACGAATTCACGAATTATATCGAACTACTTATTAAATCTAATTTAATTCGTATTCAATACTAATTCAATTATTTAATTCCAAATTAAATGTTTACACTTTTAATGTGCTTTAAAGACTTAGATTCTAAATCTAATCTAATTGGGTCTCAAAGCCCAACTAACATCCAATGTTTGTTAATTAAAGTCCGATGGCTTTCAATTGATTTATTAAGGCTTGGGCTTTGGTCAATGTGGGTCAAACCCAATTACCAAGCCCAAATAAGGAATCACCCTTAAATGCCACAAAATCAATTTCAAGCCCATAAGGCCTAATTAAACTTTAAAGCCCATTACTACATTTGGACTTAATGGAGTGATTTAGGCCCAAATTGGATCCAATCCTTTTGGCCCAAATCTACTTGGCCCAACCAAGCCCATTATGCCCAAATATAATATTACAAGCCCAATTTAACAATTAAGCCCATTAATTTAAATTTCAATATTCCAAATTTTAAAATTCAATTAATTAAAGTGTAAACCAAGATTAATACATTAAACCAAATATATCAAAATACCAATTTAATTTATTAATCATCTATTGTTCAAAACATATGTCCAACATTAATTTGAACAAAAAATCAAGTCCATTTTCATGTTCATTAGTATTCGGCCAAGTGAGATTTTGTGTCGATTTGTTTTCAATCCGATTGAATCACTAATCTACGTCCCGTATACGTTTTAAGTCATCCAATGATCTTGTACACAAAAAATTCCAACACATCCAATGTTCATACCCATTCGGCCAAGGTTACATTTTTGGGAAAAAATCATCCAATGCATTTTTCTCAAAATTGATTCCATATAATATCATTCTATATACATGTAAGCATACTCATTCATCAAATTCACAAGAACATGCTTCAATCAATTTTACCCAAATTTTAACCTAATATATTTCATGCTTAAACATAGCTCAATGATACCATTGTTGGTTACTAAAATTAGTCCCAAGGAAAGATTAAGCATATGAAATACAACAAAATGAATATTATAATAAACTTGAAGCATGGCGGAATCATACTTACAAAGCTTTTGTGATGAAAATATGAACAAAGGTTGAAGCTCCAAGATCCTTGAAGTTTCGGCCAAGAGGAGAAAAGAGTTGAAAGCTCCAAGCTTTGTGTATTCCAAGCTCCAAGGTGGTTTCCCTATCACCTCCTTTGATTCCTTGCTTGTGCTAGCAAAAAATGGAGAATGAGAAAAACAATTTTCTGCCTTGTATGTGCAGCTCACGGGTGGAGCAAGAGAGAAAGAAGAGGAGAGTGTTTCACTTTTAATTTTTGTTCCCTTGCATGCCAAAAACCGTGAGAGACAAAGGAAATGAAAAGTGATATGATATCTAATACCAAAAGAATTTTTTAATGCAAAAAATCCTTCAAAACCGTGCATGGCTTTCCCTCCAAAATGAAATCCATCATTTGCCATCATTACCACACTTTGAGATTAGAGACAATGCATCATCCTCAAAGGTGACTAGATACATCCACCATCTATTCGTATTAAGTAATGAGATCGCGATGTGATTTGCGGATATCACTCGATTCAAAATACGAATGTGTCCGCAAACACTTTCGGGCTCGGTTTCGTTAATCCGAATTAACGAATTTCCGTCGCGACGTGAATTAAATAATTACGCTTTGCGAAATTACTATTCAGTTCGCTAATGAATTAATTCTAAATTAATTCGTTGCCCGAATTAAAATCCGATTTTAATTCCGCGTCGAAATCTAATTTCGTTTAATAATATATCGAATATTTATTTTATCGATTAATTCCAAATTAATCGATCTCTCTCTCTCTCCTAATAAGGCATTTTATCCAAGATAAAGTTCTCTGTTATTAATCCAAGATTAATAAAGTTCGAATCAAACATCATAGGTGAATCTTCAGGAAGCGACCCAAGAGATCTTCGGATATGTTGGCAGTAAATACGGTCGTTGGATAATCCAAACACGTACGTACCTTGTACTACGTTTTTACCGATTTACAAGACAAGGTTGGCTTCTAGCAAAGCGCCATGCCTACCCAATTCTCCAGAAATATTCTTACTGGAATATTAGATCTATATCAAGCGTAGTATACCGTAGTATTGCGTACATCGATCCAGTATCGGACGATCACATGTTAGGCCTGGGGCTGGAAATGTGTCTGCCCCGTACGAAACATATATCGGACATCAAGCAACTAGTCTCTTTAAATCGGGCAATACTGACCTAGTCATATTGTCCCGATGGTTGCAACCTTTTATAGAGCACTAGTTCTGTATCCTGCGTGATCATCAACTCCATATGTCTGAAGTGACACTTCCATCTTGACATCACACCCAGTGCACTACGATTCCTGATAAACCCAGAAGAGGTGAACACATAACAGTTAAGGTCCCCAACCACCAAAACCAAAGTTTACCTATTGTCGCAAGTACTAGCGATGCAAGTCTCAGGTTAAGACCATATACACCTACCCTGATTGCGGCCTCCCATAGACACGCAGACATACTACCAATGGGATTCCGCGGGGTATCCAGAGCGAAGCTGTTTTCCGTACCATCGGTAAAACACAACCTCCCATCGCACTTGCATAAGTATCCTATACTTAAATATATGAGAACTATGTCGTTGTGCCCTCACAACATGCACAAGTGCAATACTAGTCTATTCCGCATTATCGATGTCCGATCTCGATAATACTCCGACTAGGGATATTTAACGATTTAAACCTTTATGTATTGATACTGTCTCATATCATCTCAATACGGAATTAATCATATGGACTTTCGCCATTTATATATCAAAGTAAATAAATTACAAAACGGCAAAAGGCAATTTCATTATCACATAGTTATTTTGTACAATAATACATTATCATTTACAAATAGTGACGCTATGGGTCATAATGTCTAACATTTTACATTGATCCTAGATCAAATCTCTCACTTTCTCTCTCCCGCTAGCACAAATATTTCTTCTACCCGTTACACTACACTTCTAAAGAAACCTCATATACATAGAGGGGAATAGGTGAGAAGAGAATACAAAGAATAGGAGATAAGGCTGGACTCGCAGGTCCAATTAATAAATCAAATTTATTACAATTTCCAAAATCGCCCCACCCAGCTAATATCCATCCGATATACATTATCAACATCACAACCATGTATTCATACAAGCATGTTATCAATCAATCTAATCAAATTAATTAATCTTGATAATTAGTGATCATCCAATGTTCAAACAAAGATTTGATTTTGTTCGAGTCAAACTCGTATTGCGAACACGTACTCAAAGTACGATTTCTACGAATTAAATTAAATTACATAATTAAATCCAATTTAATACGCATTTAATTCTAATTCATTATTTAATTCCAATTTAAATATTACACTTTATAAAATAAACCTTTACGACTTAAATTCCAAATTTATCGTTACGGGTCTCAAAGCCCGATTAATATCCAATATTAATTTAATTAAAGTCCAATGGGCTTTTAATTAATTTCTTGAGGCGTGGACTTTTGGTCAACTCGGGTCAAACCCGCAACCAAAGTCCAATCTGGGAGTTACCCCATAAGCCCATAAATTAATTTAGGCCCATTAGGCCCAATTAAACGTTAAAGGTTCATTAGTCGCATTTGGGCCTTTTGGAAGCGGTTTTGGGCCTAATTGGATCCAACCAAATTTGGCCTAAACCAACTTTGTACAACAAAGTCCAATAAACCCAATAACAACTTTAAAAGCCCAAATCCAATTTTAAGCCCAATAATTTAATTTCAAAAATTCTAAATTTTTCAATTAAATTACCTAAAGTGTATAGCATTATTAATTGCCCAAATCAAAGTTTCCAGACATCAAATTTGTCCAATTAATCATGCTTAACATCAATTAATCATGTCCAACATAATTAAATCAAAATCAAACCCAATTTCATGCTTCAAGTGTCTCGGCCAAAGAGGGAAATTATGCCCAAATCAAATTCAATCCAATTGAACCAAATTAAACATAAATTCAACATCCCCAAATGATTTGCAAGTCATCCAATGAACAAAAAATCAAAAAACCAAGACAATTTTAGGGATCATATTTTCGGCCATCACAAGCAAATTGGGGAAAATTGTTCCAAACACTTTTTCATCAAATTGATCTAATCAATCATCAATTAAACAACATTCAAGCATTCTAAATCATCCAATTTCATTAAACATGCTCAAAATCAAGTTTACCCAAATTTGTCATGCCCAAAATTTAGGGAAAAATGGATCCAACCAAATTTCATGAAATTGATTATGCACAATATCAATTCAACCTCATTCAAGCATACTATACTAAACAATTTAATCATTTGATGCTCAAATTGAGTTTACCCAAATTAAAGTTTTGGCCAACAATAAGCAAATTGGGGAAAATCAATCCAATCAATTTTTCTTCAAATTGATTACATATAACTCTAATTTATTCATATACAAGCATTCTTAAACAAACAATTTGTTAAAATCATGCTTAAATCAAAAAGCCCCAAATTTTGCTCAAGAACCCTAATTCGTTTTATGCAACCAATAGCTCAAGATACCATTGTTGAATTTCAATCAAGTCCCAAGAATCATCAATCATGCATAAAAACGAGTTGAATACAACCAAAGAGTAAGGCAGAATACATACTCACATTGATGGGTTTGATGCTAGGAAGAACAAGTTGCGTTTTCTGCCTCCCTCCAAGCTCGGCAGTGGCTTCCTCATGCAGTGGACTGCTCGGTTTTGCTCCTCTTTGAACCTCAACAATTCGGCCATGGATGAACACCATTGAAGCTCCAAGCTTCAAGCTTTCCAAGCTCACAAATTCGTTTCCCTATCACCATAATATAACCCATGTGTGTGCTAGCACTCATGTTTTGCAACAAAACACTCTCACTTGCTTCTCTTTCAATTCGGCAGTGACCAAAAATGAGAAGAAGATGAAAATGGCTCTAAGCCGTGAATGAGAGGGAGAAGAAAAGAGAGGGAGAGGAAGAGATGCGTAAAAAGAGAGAGAGAAAAGTAAAAGTAAAATAAAATGCAATAGGTTTTTATAATTTCTAAAATTAATAAAACCATTTACCATTTTTTTTTACTTTTCCTTAAATGCTAAAATCAAAAAGCAAAAAGCAAAAATTGCTTTTTCAACTTCTACATCAATCACTCAAATCAAGTGACAACATGTCACATCACTCAAAGTGACATTTGATTTGACGATTGATGCGACTAGCGATATGACGCACGATTTGACTTGCGTGCCGCACTCGAATTCGAAATGCGAATGCGCTCGCAAATAATCCCGGGCTCGGGTTCGCTAATTCCAAATTAATGAATTTTCCGTCGCATCGTAATTAAATGATTACGCCTAGCGAAATCACTATTTACGTCGCTAACGAATTAATTCTTAATTAATTCGTTCGCCCGAATTAAAATCTAATTTTAATTCCGCGTCGAAATCCAATTTCTTATAATATATCGAACATATTATTTTATCGATTAATTCCAAATTAATCGTTCTCTCTCTTTAATTAATATTTTATCCCAGATAAAATATCTCCGCAATTAATCCCAGATTAATTTTCTCTTTCTTCTAATTAATCCTAGATTAATTAAAGTGCGAGTTATACATCATCGGTGAATCTTCAGGAAGCGACCCATGAGATCTCCGGATATGTTGGCAGTAAATACGGTCGTCGGATTATCCGAACACGTAAGCACCTCGTACTACGTTTATACCGATTTACAAGACAAGGTTGGCTTCTAGCAAAACGCCATGCCTACCCAATTCTCCAGAAATATTCTTACAGGAATATATAGATCTGTATCAAGCATAGTATACCATAGTATTGTGTATATCGGCCCAGTATCAGATAGTCACGTGCTAGGGCTGGGGCTGGATAAGTGTCTGCCCCGTCCGAAGCATATGTCAGATGTCTGGTAACTAGTCTCTATAATCGGATTTGCATGACCTAGTCATAATATCCCGATGGTTGCGCAACACTCAAGAGCACTAGTACCGTATCCTGCGTGACATCATCTCCATTATGACTGGAGTGATACTTCCGTCTTGACATCACACCCAATACACTACGACTCTCTGATAAACCCAGAAGTGGTGAACACAGAACCGGTTAAAGCCCTGTACCACCAAGACCAAAGTCTACCGATTATCGCAAGTATTAGCGATGTAAGTCTCAGGTTAAGACTATACACACCTACCTTGATTTCGGCCTCCCATAGACACATAGTCATAATACCAATGGGATTCCGAGGGGTCTATCCAGAGCGAAGCTGTTTCCCGTACCATCGGTGAAACACAACCTCCTATCGCACTTGCATAAGTATCCAATACTTAAATATATGAGAACTATGCCGTCGTGCCCTCACAACGCGCACAAGTGCAATACTAGCCTATTCCGCATTATCGATGTCCTGTCTCGATAATACTCCGGCTAGGGATATTTAATGATTAATCCTTCGGGGACTGATACTGTCTCATATCATTCTCAGTCCAGGAACTAATCATATAGACCTCTCTTCATTTATACATCTATGGTGATCTAATCACAAATGATGAGAGTGCAATTTCCTTGTCACATAGTTAATTTGTACAACAACACCGTGATCTGTACAAATAGTGACGCTATGGGTCATATTATCCAACAACATATCTATGTCACTAATTGTACCGAATTCTCTTGTTATTTTTTGTATCATTTTTACTGCTTTAATAGTCTACCTCTTAGCACTAAGTCATGTTACTGAGTTTAGTGGGGGTTCATTCATCTGGCTACTTTATAGATCTCTACTTTCTATTCTAATTATGGGTTGTGACTATACCATATGATATTTTTGTCTGTATTGGTATTTTTTTGTTAAGTTCTGATTATTTCTCATCCCATAAGTCCGTTCTTTTCAGTTCACGTAGACTCCTACTGGTTTTTGCCTGATCTATGGGTTTCTTACATGGACTATTGTCTCTTCTTATCTTTGGTCAGGTTCTTTCTTTTCTATCTCTTGAATACTCCTTAGTTCTTTCCTGGGTGGTCCATCTTTTAGTGTTTTCTATTTTTGACTTAGGTTAAATTTTCATAGAATTTTCTTACGGTTATCTTTATCTAAGCTGGTATAGAGTGGGGGAGGAATTTATACCTCAATAGGTACTGGCGTTATTAATCTGATATTTCATGTCCCGACATAGTCTATTACTCATGTAATATAGGTATGAGATAGACTCCGTCAGGGCCGCTTCTTTGACTGGTATCACTGAAGAATGAGAATCTAGGTAACTTTGGGTCGCATCCATGTTGGGTTTCTTGGAATAAGGTAATTAATCATCTTTCCTTACGACCTTCATTTTTTTACTTACGGGCCTGGGTGTAGGCACTGCATTTTTGCATATAAGTCCCTATGATGAGTCTCATTTGGAGGTACTACCTTTTAAGTCACGGAAGTCACGAGAAACGGACGTCGGAAGGGGAAATTCAGAATAAGTACGTCATCAGATTCATTTCACAAGTTCACTGTTTTCGTTCGTGCTGCGTTCGTTACTTCGTTCGAACGTCAAACAGATTGTGGGCGTTCGTGCCACGTTCGAGGAGGCGTTCGAACGGTGTCGGTAATTCTGGTTTTGCTGCTAGCCTCACACCCAAGCCCAATTAACCCACCAAAGCCCATAAAACACATCCCAATTAATAAAACACATTTAAAACATATGGGAAATTAAATTAAATCTTAATTAAATTAAACATTGAATTAAATAAAATATTTAAACCATTTACCAATTAAATAAAACATAAAATATAATCATACCTAATTAAGACAAATCAAATATATAAACTTCCTAACTAAACAAAATCACATACTAAATTAAAAGGATGTCATGCCTAATTAAAATCAATCATAACCAATTAAAAATATTATATTCCTAATCTAAACCAAATTTGTCCCCCATCAAATCCCTTGCTTTCCTTGTCCAACACCAAATCAAATCCTCCCTTTAATGCCAAATCCCTTCCTTGTGAGACAAGGTGAAGCCCTAGCCATTCTCTATATAAACAACACCTCTCCAAGGCATTCCCCTCCCCTAGTGCACGCCCATTAGAAGAAAAGAAGCAAAGAATTTCCAACCCTTTTTTTCCCTAGCTCATTCACACAAGAAACACCCAAGCTCATACACACAACTCACACGAAAATCACAACACCCACAAGAAACACCCAAAGCTTATTGACACAACTCTCCCTCACTCTCAATAATCGAAGATCACAAACCAAAGAACCCTCATTGCCTTGACCAAAACACATCCCGAACAGCCCCTTTACCTCATCAAAACAGCCCCAGAACCACACCATAACACCACCGAAAATCACACCCAAAACAGTAGCCAAAACATCCCAAGAACAGTAACTAAAATATAGCAGCAGAACAGTAGCAAAACGGCAGCGAATCGGAGTCAAAAGCAGCAGTAAAAGACGGAGAACGATGACTCCAAACGGCGAGACAACGAACGAGAGCAGTGAACCATTGAACCGGAATAGTTACGGAGCATCCACCCTTCCGACGATCGTGTGCCGTACATTCGAGAGGTGATTTAAAAGGTTAGACCTGAGGGTACTTTTCACACTCATCCTTATTTGATTTTTGTTATTTATCTTGATCATATTTTAATTATTTGTTGAATCTTGTTTGTGTATGATGTGTGTTGTGGGTATTGGATGAATGGAAAAGTGTCGTCTCTTGTGGTATATAGGATGGAAACCCGGACATAAATTTCATAGCCGATTCCGAATGGACGGTAGTATGATCTGTACTTGGGATACAACTCCACGTACCACTTGAGTAAACGGCACACTCTTTTGTTTTATGTTGCTTCGGTTTATTTATTTTTCGATATTTGAATTATGCATGTTACTTTTGTATATGTGATACAACCGAGCGCATGGGCTTAGTAAGTCGGATTAAAGGTCCCCTATTTGGAGGGGTTAAAATCCTTTACCACGATGCTTTGCCGCGCCGGTTGATGTGTGTTCGGGTGAATGCAAGATATGTTCAATAGGATATACTAAGTTTGATATGATTGTCTTTATTTTTATATGCATTGAGATAAGCGCATGGGCTTAGTAAGTGTGATGAAAGGTCCTCTAATTGAAGAGGTTAAAATCCTTTGCCACGATGCTTCGCCGTGCCTCGTATTTCGCTATTTTTTTTTATGTATGTATTGCATCACATTTTGTGCATCAGGTCAGTTCCCGTTCGAACGCGTTTTACAAACGCTACTCAAACACGCATGCATTTTATTTCATCAGGTCTGGATCTGTTCGAACACGTTATTGAACGTTATACGAACGCGAACCTTCTATTTCCCATTCGAACGCGTTTTACAAACGTTACGCGAACGCACACGCACTTTCTTAGTCTTAGCATGCATCAGGTCTGGTTCCATTCGAACGCGTTCTCGAACGCTACGTGAACGCATACGCACTTTCTTAGTCTTATCATGCATCAGGTCTGGTTCCGTTCGAACGCGTTCTCAAACGCTATACGAATGCGAACCTTCTGTTTACCGTTCGAACGCATTTACGAACGCTACACGAACGCGCACACACTGAACTGAGTCTGTCTCATCATATTCATGCATAATTGCCTCTTCGTTGATCTTTCTTGTATTATATAGCCAATCATATTATTTGTATTCCTGCATTTATCCATTCTATGTGTTCTTGGGATGATATTCAAGCATGATTAGGCTGTTAGCATGTTATTTGGTTACTATGTTCATGAGATAGTATTCAAGCATGATTAGGTTGTTCTTAGTTTTCCATATCATATGATTGAGAAACGTTCATGAGATTGCCATGAGATGTTGCATGTTGTGATGAACTTGTTGATGTATGCATGTGAATTTAGAAGCATGATACTCTTGGAAATAAGTGTTACTTAAACTTGATTAAATTATTACATAAATCCTTTCATTACAAGTGACATAAGTAAGGGACCATTCCGAACCCAACGGTTTGAGGTCTTCCCTTGCGAGGGGTGAGTGCGGCCTTAAATCTCATTTTCCCGGTTCACACCGGGTGGCGACTCCATCATTCTCCGGTTTAGTCCCCCGTGGCTACTCCGTACTCCCGACTGGGCCGCGAGCCCGGGACAGCATGTGTCGCCCAGATCCTGTGTCCCCACAGTCTGGCGACTCCACTGGGGATAGAGAATCGGCCCCGAAATATTGTCTTGTAATGTTTGGATTTATGTTCTAATTGACCGTGTCTATAGTGGGTAAAATGGGGGTTTAATCAAAGGCATTTTGAGGCTAGGTAATGGTTTGGTGTCTTCCTTCATTCACTACCTTTCTAGAAGGAAAAGCTGTGAAGGCGCCTATATAGCCATCTACTCGTAGCCTATTGTGATGGACTAATTTGGAGGACTCGTTGTTTATTCCTGACACCAAGCGATAAGAGCCTAAGAGGCTTGGGTATTTAAGTGAGCCTCGCTCCACCTTCCCTCTGAGGAATCTACAACGGGAAATCCATTTGACAGTCCGTCACACACCATAGCTCATTGGCACGTACCTTAGTGTATAAAAAAGGGTGCGCTCACTTGGTTGCTCGAACCCTTGATTGGGGAGACCTACTTGTAGGCCATCCTTCGCCGATGAGAGCCTTTGTCTACACTCTTGCGAACCCACCCATAGACCGGGGTTGTATGGTTAAAGTAACAATTATTTCCTTGAGTATGTGCTTGTGGACCATCCTCATTTGGATGCAGTTGGACCATTGTCAGAAATGCGGACTTGCTGGGCCATTTAAACTGGGGCGAGTTCGTACCTTATGACCATTGGACCCAAAGCTTCTGAAATGTTGATGGGCCATTCTGTAGAAATTATTGTTGTATGTTTGCATTATCTTTCTTTGTGCTTATGTTCGGAACATTACCATTTGGATTTAGTTGGGCCCCTTGCCATGAGATGTGTACTCGTTGGGCCATTTAAACTGGGACGAGTTCACTCCTATGACAGTTAGCCCAAAAGCCTCTAAAATTATAACGGGCCGATTTGTTTGAAAATTTTAGTTGATTTAGTATGATATATATGTTACATGCATCTCATGCACCCCATGCATACATACATCATGTTAACCCTTGTGTTCTGAAAGCCATCATAGATTCCCGTTGGGTTAGAAAAAATGGAAGACTCACCAAAATACTGAGAACATACATGAGTGAATCAGATATTGAGGTATCTTGGATAGATCAGTTGGAAAATGGTTTCGCCAAGATTACTGAATAGTTGCAAGCCTTGACTACTGCCATGACAAATATGGATATGCCCCGTGCTGGGGGAAATTCTGAGAATGTGAGGCGCGAGGAGACTTCGAATGGGTTGGGGGATGATGTCCCCACTTTTGATGATGACATGACAGAATATGCAACATGCAGAGTGATTGGGTCTCAAGCAGAATTTCAGAAGCTTCGGGATCAGGTTGAAACAGTTACCCGCAAAATGAGGGGTAAGAACGAGGATTTGCTAGATTATGAGGCAATGACCTTCGGAGAACAGCTGCCAGCTCGGTTTAAAATGCCCGACATGGCCAAGTTTAATGGGAACGGAGACCCGAGGGTCCATCTGCAGCAATATGTCTCAGTCATGAGTTCAATAGGCCTATCACAACGCCAAGTCCAAAAGATGTTTGGGATGTCACTCGAGGGGGCACCTGTGGTTTGGTATCATAGCCTTAAGAAGAAGGTTAAGGAAGATTGGAAGGAACTAGCTGATGCTTTTCTGAAGCAGTATGTTACAGACTTAGAAATTGACTTGTCACTCCGTGATTTGGAGAACACTAAGCAGAAGCCGGAAGAAAGCTTCAAGGAGTATGTAGACCGCTGGAGAAGCCAGCTTCTGAAAATGCAGACTCGGCCCTCTGAGAAGGACCAGATTAAAGTGATCATCAAGGGCACTAAGCCCTCGATGATGACCTCCATGATTGCTGATTTCCGACAGTTGAGGGAAACTGTCATGGACATTGAAGAAGAGGAGGCGGAAAACCGGAAGTTTTATGGCCAGAATAGAAGGAATTTTGGGGGACATCCTGAAGCCAAGTCCTCCAGTACTGAGGTCACTGCCATCAGGAACAGACGTTTCTCCAACTTGGGTAGACCTCTATCAAAGGTGTCTGAGAAATTGAAGATGCAAGGACTCCTGAAACCCTTGGAACCTAAACCACTCCCCAGCCATGTGCCGCACTACCTTGACTTGAACTTATTCTATTATTTTCACCAGCAAAATGGTCACGAAACTGACAACTGCCCCGCCTTAGGCATGAGATCCAAGACCTGATTGACACCCACAAAATACCTGACCCAGAAAGAGAGCAACCCAGCACACACAGGAATCCTCTACCAAATTACCACTCCGTCCCACCACCATGATCAACTTTGGCTTGCCTGAAACCTTTGTCCTCCAAACCCTCAACCACCAAGCTTCTCACATGGGGATAAGGGATAATAACAACGAAGAACCAGAGGCTGAGGAAGAAGGCACTGCTATTTCTCCAAGTTTATCTTGTATTTTTAATAAAGACATTGATTTTGTTTGCTTGTTCGAACCTTTTCTCAACAATAATAAAGAAGTTCACTTCGCTTACTTGCCTAAATCTCAACTTCTCAACTTAGAACATGAGTGCATGTGACAAAAGCATTCAATCTTGGTACTATGATACTCAGAACGTAGGGAATCCTCAGAAGAAGCAAGCAGAAAAGATAAGTTGGCCATTCAGAAATTGGGAAATGAAGACAGTGAGACTGTTAGACTTGGAAAGGGAATGAGTTCACAGAACCAATTAGTGTAGACAGATTGAAGCAGTACTTTGCCTAAGAAGAGAAGACCGGGCTGTCACTAAGGGAATTGACCGAAGACCTAACCCAATGGGATAGGAAACTCATGCATACATGCATACAGGTAACACATTTTGCATCCTTTTTTGTGTTTGTTTTGTTTTATATTAACAGGTTTCGAAGAAAGAAAGAGAGAAAAGCAGCAAATGCAAGCTAGTCAGAAACATCAACAGTACAGTTTCAGGAACGAATCCAGGGAATGAATCTCTCAGAATTTGGAATGAATCCGGGGAATGAATCTCTCAGATTTTGGAACGAATCCAGGGAATGAATCTCTCAGAATTTGGAACGAATCCAGGGAATGAATCTCTCAGAATTTGGAATGGATCCAGGGAATGAATCTCTCAGAGTTTGGAACGAATCCAGGGAATGAATCTCTCATAATTTTGGAAAGAATCCAGAGAATGAATCTCTCAAGAATTTGGAATGAATCCGGGGAATGAATCTCTCAGATTTTGGAACGAATCCAAGGAATGAATCTCTCAGAATTTTGGAATGAATCCAAGAATGAATCCCGAGGGTCGAGGCCCACATCAGTATCAGTTTGGGATGAATCCTGAGGGTCGAGGCCCACATCAGTATCAGTTTGGGGGCAAGGCCCATATCAGTAGCAGTTAGGGTCGAGGCCCACATCACTATCAGTTTTGGGGATGAGTCCCAGGGTCGAGGCCCACATCACTATCAGTTTTGGGGATGAGTCCTAGGGTTGAGGCCCATTGCATCACAAGCCGAGAATGGCACTCCAAGAATAGAAACACGGTTTGGGAATGGACCACCTCACGGTAACGGTTCGGGAAATGACCACATCACAGCAGTTCGGGAATTAACCAGGGGTCGCAGCACCTCACCACCCAAATCAACTCAACACGTGGAAAGTCAAGTGGCAGTTGGCGCGCTAGGTAAGTGAAAATGCATTGCATAACTTTGATAGGATTGTCACTGTTGCACATTACACAAGTCCCATCAAAGTGGGGGCGACTGTAGGCACTGTATTTTTACATATAAGTCCATATGATGAGTCTCATTTGGAGGCACTACCTTTTAAGTCACGGAAGTCACGAGAAACGGACGTCAGAAGGGGAAATTCAGAATAAGTACGTCATCAGATTCATTTCACAAGTTCACAGTTTTCGTTCATGCTGCGTTCGTTACTTCGTTCGAACGTCAAACAGATTGCGGGCGTTCGTGCCGCGTTCGAGGAGGCGTTCGAACGGTGTCGGTAATTCTGGTTTTGCTGCTAGCCTCACACCCAAGCCCAATTAACCCACCAAAGCCCATAAAACACATCCCAATTAATAAAACACATTTAAAACGGGAAATTAAATTAAATCTTAATTAAATTAAACATTGAATTAAATAAAATATTTAAACCATTTACCAATTAAATAAAACATAAAATATAATAATACCTAATTAAGACAAATCAAATATATTAACTTCCTAACTAAACAAAATCACATACTAAATTAAAAGGATGTCATGCCTAATTAAAATCAATCATAACCAATTAAAAATATTGTATTCCTAATCTAAACCAAATTTGTCCCCCATCAAATCCATTGCTTTCCTTGTCCAACACCAAATCAAATCCTCCCTTTAATGCCAAATCCCTTCCTTGTGAGACAAGGTGAAGCCCTAGCCATTCTCTTTATAAAACAACACCTCTCCAAGGCATTCCCATCCCCTAGTGCACGCCCATTAGAAGAAAAGAAGCAAAGAATTTCCAACCCTTTTTCCCTAGCTCATTCACACAAGAAACACCCAAGCTCATACACACAACTCACACGAAAATCACAACACCCACAAGTAACACCCAAAGCTTATTGACACAACTCTCCCTCACTCTCAATAATCGAAGATCACAAACCAAAGAACCTTCATTGCCTTGACCAAAACACATCCCGAACAGCCCCTTTACCTCATCAAAACAGCCCCCGAACCACACCATAACACCACCGAAAATCACACCCAGAACAGTAGCCAAAACATCCCAAGAACAGTAACTAAAATACAGCAGCAGAACAATAGCAAAACGGCAGCGAATCGGAGTCAAAAGTAGCAGCAAAAGACGGAGAACGACGACTCCAAACGGTGAGACAACGAACAAGAGCAGTGAACCAGTGAACCGGAAGAGTTGCGGAGCATCCACCCTTCCGACGATCGTGTGCCGTACATCCGAGAGGTGATTTAAAAGGTTAGACCTGAGGGTACTTTTCACACTCATCTTTATTTGATTTTTGTTATTTATCTTGATTGTATTTTAATTATTTGTTGAATCTTGTTTGTGTATGATGTGTGTTGTGGGTATTGGATGAATGGAAAAGTGTCGTCTCTTGTGGTATATAGGATGGAAACCCGGACATAAATTTCATAGCCGATTCCGAATGGACAGTAGTATGATCTGTACTCGGGATACAACTCCACGTACCACTTGAGTAAACGGCACACTCTTTTGTTTTATGTTGCTTCGGTTTATTTATTTTTCGTTATTTGAATTCTGCATGTTACTTTTGTATGTGTGATACAACCGAGCACATGGGCTTAGTAAGTCGGATTAAAGGTCCCCTATTTGGAGGGGTTAAAATCCTTTACCACGATGCTTTGTCACGCCGGTTGATGTGTGTTCGGTTGAATGCAAGATATGTTCAATCAGATATACTAAGTTTGATATGATTGTCTTTATTTTTATATACATTGAGATAAGCGCATAGGCGTAGTAAGTGTGATGAAAGGTCCTCTGATTGAAGAGGTTAAAATCCTTTGCCACGATGCTTCGCCGCTCATTGTATTTCGCTATTTGCTTTTTTATATATGTATTGCATCACATTTTGTGCAACAGGTCAGTTCCCGTTCGAACGCGTTATCAAACGATATACGAACGCGACCCTTCTATTTTCTGTTCGAACGCGTTTTACAAACGCTACTCGAACGCGCATGCATTTTGTTTCATCAGGTCTGGATTTTTTCGAACGCGTTATCGAATGCTATACAAAAGCGAACCTTCTGTTTCCTTTTCGAACGCGTTTTACAAACGCTACGCGAACGCACACGTACTTTCTTAGTCTTATCATGCATCAGGTCTGGTTCCATTCGAACGCGTTCTTGAACGCTACGCGAACGCATACGCACTTTCTTAGTCTTATCATGCATCAGGTCTGGTTCCGTTCGAACGCGTTCTCAAACGCTATACGAATGCGAACCTTCTGTTTACCGTTCGAACGCGTTTCCGAACGCTACACGAACGCGCACACACTGAACTGAGTCTGTCTCATCATATTCATGCATAATTGCCTCTTCGTTGATCTTTCTTGTATTATATAGCCAATCATATTATTTGTATTCCTGCATTTATCCATTCTATGTGTTCTTGGGATGATATTCAAGCATGATTAGGCTGTTAGCATGTTATTTGGTTACTATGTTCATGAGATAGTATTCAAGCATGATTAGGTTGTTCTTAGTTTTCCATATCATATGATTGAGAAACGTTCATGAGATTTCCATGAGATGTTGCATGTTGTGATGAACTTGTTGATGTATGCATGTGAATTTAGAAGCATGATACTCTTGGAAATAAGTGTTACTTAAACTTGATTAAATTTTTACATAAATCCTTTCATTACAAGTGACATAAGTAAGGGACCATTCCGAACCCAACGGTTTGAGGTCTTCCCTTGCGAGGGGTGAGTGCGGCCTTAAATCTCATTTTCCCGGTTCACACCGGGTGGCGACTCCATCATTCTCCGGTTTAGTCCCCCGTGGCTACTCCGTACTCCCGACCGGGCCGCGAGCCCGAGACAGCATGCGTCGCCCAGATCCTGTGTCCCCACACTGGGCTTGGGGATCTAAAATCTCTATATCTTTTTTGACATCTCTTATCTATTGGAAACCTACACCACTGATCCTGATTTCTTGCTTCTTTTGCCCTATGGCTACTTTTCGTTATTCGGGGAACTCGCTGCTTATACAAGGTATTCAAGGACTATAGGGTCTGCTTGGAAAAACTTTCTGAGTAGGGAGGGAATCTTTCTTGGAGGGAAAGAACTTTACTTGAGTGTACTCGGTATTTTTACTCTTCCTTAGGCTCGTAATATTCTCATTTATTATAAATTCTGGTGTTATCTTTTACTATCAATCTCTGTATCTCTAACTCTTACTACTATCTGGTTACTTTAAGCATCTGTACGTTCTCTTTACTTTTCTTATAGATTTCTCTTTCCACTCTCTTGTCTCATAGTTTTTCTGTACTTCTGGTGATAAGCCAGGATAACTACAAGAGAATTTTTAACTTAGATATAAAGTATAGTTGTTTCCATAAGGAATACTATTCGAATAGTCTGGGAAAGCTTACTAACCTATCTATAGGGCTTGATGACGTACTCGAGGATCAGATACTGGAGAGGTAGTGCCCCGCATATAAGTATCTCGGACATACTATGTATACAAGACCCCAACACTCTACCCACTGCAGTCACTGACTCCCTAGACCATGCTTTAATATCATCCTTGTAACATCCATGATCCCGGAGATGCTACCAGCAGAGAATAGGCCATACTATTCCCCTACACCTCTGACTCTCTAACCATGAACAATACTAATACTATTTTCTCTATTAAATATCTTATGTATGAGACCGTAGCCCAAACTTAACAATATAACATGAAAATTCAACATTAAATACTGTATACTCAATAACACTTAATTTTTAAATGACTATCACATAACCAATGACTAATACATGATTTCTACTTGACTCTGATTGGACTCTCACTCTCTCTGACTTGAACTGGTGGACTCCATACCCTAGTGACTGCCATCAGTATCCGTCCTCCCGAACTCGTCCTCCACGAACCTGTAAAATAAAACACTGGGAGTGGGGGGTTAGATCATTTGAACGATCTAAGTGAGTGGAAAATTATAAGTAGAACTAAAAGTGCTTTCGAAAATCCATGGTTCTATAATAAAAATCATTTCAAAGTATCCTTTCTGAAATCTCTCATATTAAATGATACAACTTTCTTCCTGGAAAACTTTTACTGAAAACTGCTTTTGAAAATATGGTTCTGAAAACCTATATCTAAAATATCCATTTTGAAAACTATTTCTGATATATCTGTTTCTGAAAACTGTCTATGAAAACTGTATCTGAAAAACCTGACGCATGGGGGAGTTACGTATCACCGTCCCCACATACGACTATCTAGAGCAAGGAGTGAAAATCCATGATATTGGGGCACTACGTATCGCTGTCCCCCAAAGCATGCCACTACATGTCCCTAAACTAGAGTCAATAGTGTGAATCCATGCTACTACTTGACCCTGAAACTAGGATCTATGGGCATCTATCATCCCTAGCCCTGAACTAGAATCTGGGGGCATTACGTATCGCCGTCCCCCCAGTCCTCTACATCTGCACATGTGCTGTCCGTCAATATCATATCTAAATCCAGTTACATACTGAAGTGGGTTTTTCCCTCATACCTCGAAATCATAAAACTCATGTTTTGAAAACATTTATTTTCTTAATCATTTCTAAAAATGTGTTAAACAAAATATAACAAATAGTGAAATTGGCTAACGCCCTAAGTGCTTAAAAAGTAAGTATGTCATCAAAACATATAAGTAAAATAAACTTTGAAATGAAATATCCACTCACATATATGGAGTTCCGTTAGCATAATGTCACTTTGCCGAAATGTTTTTTGGTTCCTACGATGACCTTCAAAGGACAACTTAATTAGAATCCATGTTGTAGGATACATTCTGAAATTATCGTCGCTATATGATGTTCTACATTTGTGCTATGGTCAATCACATGTATGTAGAATGATACGAAGCCCTTCGGGTGGTCTCTAATATTCTGGGTTAAAACTGGATTTGCTAAAATTTTATCCTGAGAAATGGTAACGCTTCATGACGGACAGGCTTGCGCATCGCGACGTGACCTGGAAAAGGCCGAGACAGTGAGCTGGTTTTTGATTCGTGTTGTGACTCGAGTCCATGCGCGTCGCGACGTGCACATAAGAGAATGTAATTTGGGCTTATTTTTTAAGAACGCGTCGGGATGCGAGGTGTTTGGCGTCGCGACGCGAGGCCAGTTTTAGGGCCTAATATCAACTTTTCCAAGTCTAACTTTCTCCACCATACTTCCCACACAAAAACCTTTAGATAAACACCATTTTAACTACACAATGTATACTCAACAAGCATATTTGACCCCAATTTATGTACCAATTTATCAATAACACACACACAAGAAGCACATTCAACTTTCCCCCTCCAATACATTCACATACACAAAAGCCTCAATCCATAATAATATCATCATGTTACTTTCCAAAACACATGCTAACAACCAAATTAAAGCCAATTTAACAATCCCAATTTCTAGGGTTTATATAGTGCAAATTTGGAACTTTATATTCTTTGTTAAAAATTGAAAATTGAGAAGATAGAAAGAGAATGGAAGCTTACTTGACCAAGAAAACTTGAGAGCTCATCACCATTGTTTGGGATATGCCTTATACCCAACTTATGGATGGGCTATATGTACATGTATTTGTAATATTTTCATTAATTAATAAAATGGAAATCTTTATTATACGTGTCTTACATAACTTATATGAATCATCAACACTGTAATAAAGCCCTTGGAGTAATAAGACGATGGCTTCCATGCCTTATGGGAATCATTACTCTTAAATGTTCCTAGTCATAGTTTTGTGAATAATCTGGGAGTTCACAAAGCGGAGAGACTAGCATGATGATATGATCTGCCATTAAGTGGGGTAGCCGATCTCATAGGCTACTAGCAGAGATCCGTCTGCTTGGTGTATCACATGGATGCATGAGTTGCTCGTGTCCATCGAACTGACAGCCGGAATTTTTCATATGGAGTGTTTATCCAATGTGTCTATGAGAACTTTCATGTATCGATTATATGACTAGTCCTTAGACTTGAGGTCTTTACAATCTTATGCGTGGATAAAATAACTTTGACATTCTCCTTCCCCGGTTTAAAAGATCCGGTCATAAGGGTATGATTGGGTCATTTGTTGAAACACATGAAGTTTGTAAAGATACAACAGAGAATCGCCACTCTCTCGGATAATATTTTCTTAAAAGAGTAGTATTCCAGTTCACGGGTTGATATGTGTGATCAGTGCTTGAGACTGTGGCCACAACGGAAGAATCATGTGAGATTCTTGGGTTAGCACGATTCATGACACTATCACCATCATAGCTTTGACCATATGGGTAGACACTTTCCGTACCCTAGGTCAATAGGTGGGGATACACGGAGGAGAGAGACCATATCATATGTAAATGACATATAGAATGGGTATATATATCTTTCCTTCTCATTTGGGGGCCTTCACATGTTGCTAGATGTCAACCTTGGTCATTGAAATCAAAGGACCATATGATCGAAGGATAATTTATGTTGGATTAAATTATCATTATTCATTTCATGTCCAACTTGAGGGGAACCCAAAAGGTCACACACAAAAAAGTCGAAATCAATAGTTAACAGTGCACAGTACAAATATAACAGCATATATGATTGTCGTAGGAATTGTTCATAAATGGTTCAATGTGTTTAATTATTGAACATATCATTTATGAGGTTCCATAGTGGCTTAGGGATTGGTGAATGACGATGGGGGCACTTTGGGAATTGGAATAATAAAAAAATTTACTATTCATGTGAATAGTAAATAAAATTTGTTATTTGTTTTGAATTCCTATTCGGCCTAACTCTTATTAGGGTTTAATAATCTCATTAAACCACTAAATTAAGATCCAATGGCTACGATTAAATTAGCTTTTATCCCACATCAGATTCTTAATTAATTTTGTTGTCTTTGGAGCACTGTATAAACCCAAAGAATTCTTTACAAATTGGCAACACTAAAACCTTTCATATCTTGGGTTTATATAAGTGAGCAACTCTAAAGTTTAAGAGTAAGCCACTGATTTTGAGGATCCTTAAGTCTAATTGACTAGAGGAACCTCGAGTTAAAAGTTTTGACGTATTTGCCTAGGCTAGCACCAAGGGTAAAATACCCGTGCACTCAAGGCGTAGTCTTGCCGTTGAGTTTTGGCTTTGGTGTGTGCATCCTTGTAGGCCACGCACTTGGGTGGCTCTTTGGAACGTGGAAGAGCTTGCTGATTTCGAGAAAAGCTTGTAGATTGGAGGGAGGAATGGATGAGTCTACGGTTCTAATAAGTCTTTTTCTTCCTTTTTTTTAATTAGAGTTCTTATGATAGTTAACATGTTTAGGTTTATGTTCTTTACATGTTTTATGAGTTTTATGCTTAGAATATATAGTAACATGCCTAGGCTTGTAGAATAATCAAAATAAATGGGTCTTGGGCAAAGGGAAAGCGGCATAATAATTTTGATTTTCCGCTACGCACTCGCGGCCGCTTCGTAACAGTGCTATCAGCGTGCCATTTTTGTTTTGATTAGTTCTCACTCGTTTTAACTCAAAATTGGGTGTTTAAAAGCTAGTTGGAAAGCTAACACCCTGAAATTAATTTTAGGCACAAGTTTTGCATGATTTAGTTAAGATTTGAATTATGAAATTACATTTAAAGTTCACACGTCTGCAGAAAAATGTGAATAGTAAATTTTCTTATAAGAGTAGTATTCCAGTTCGCGGGTTGATATGCGTGATCAGTGTTTGAGACTGTGGCCACAGCGGAAGAATCATGTGAGATTCTTGGGTTAGCATAATTCATGACACTATCAACATCATACCTTGACCATATGGGTAGACACTTTCCGTACCCTAGGTCAATAGATGGGGAGACAGTGAGGCGAGGGACCGTATCATATGCAAATCGCATACAGAATGGGTATATATATCTTTCCTTCTCATTTGGGGGCCTTGGCATGTTGCTAGATGTCAACCTTGGTCATTGAAATCAAACGACCATCTGATCGGAGGATAATTTATGTTCGATTAAATTATCACGATTCATTTCATGTCCAACTTGAGGGTAACCAAAAAGGTCACACACAACAAAGTCGAAATCAATGGTTAACAGTGCACAGTATAAATATAACAGCATATATGATTGCTGCAGGAATTGTTCATAAATGGTTCATTGTGTTTAGTTATTGAACAGATCATTTATGAGGTTCCATAGTGGCTTAGGGATTGGTGAATGACGATGGGGGCACTTTGGAATTGGAATAAAAAAAATTACTATTCACATGAATAATAAATTTTTTTTGTTATTTGTTTAAATTCCAATTCGGTCCAAACTCTTATTAGGGTTTTGTAATCTCATTAAACCACTAAATTAAGATCCAATGGCTAAGATTAAATTAGCTTTTATCCCACATCGGATTCTTAATTAATTTTGTTGTCTATGGCGCACTATATAAACCCAAAGAATTCTTTACAAATTGGCTACACCAAAACCTTTAATATCTTGGGTTTATATAAGTGAGAAACTCTAAAGTTTAAGATTAAGCCACTGATTTTGAGATCATTAAGTCTAATTGACTAGAGGAACCTCGAGTTAAAAGTTTTGACGTATTTGCCGAGGCTAGCACCAAGGGAAAAATACATGTGCACTCAAGGCATAGTCTTGCTGTTGAGTTTTGGCTTTGGTGTGTGCATCTTTGGAGGCCACACACTTGGGTGGCTCTTTGGAACGTGGAAGAGCTTGCTGAGTTCGAGAAAAGCTTATATATTTCAGGGAGGACTGGAGGAGTCTACGGTTCAAGTATGTCTTTTTCTTCCTTTATTTTAATTAGAGTTCTTATGATAGTTAACATGTTTAGGTTTATGTTCTTTACATGTTTTATGAGTTTTATGCTTAGAATATATAGTAACATGCCTAGGCTTGTAGAATAATCAGAACAAATGGGTCTTGGACAAAGGGAAAGCGGCATAATAACTTTGATTTTCCTCTGCGCACTCGCGGCCGCTTCGCAACAGTGCTATCAGCGTGCCATTTTTGTTTTTATTAGTTCTCACTCGTTTTAACTCACAATTGGGTGTTTAAAAGCTAGTTGGAAAGCTAACACCCTGAAATTAATTTTAGGTACAAGTTTTGCATGATTTAGTTAAGATTTGAATTATGAAATTACATTTAAAGTTCACACGTCTGCAGAAAAATGTGAATAGTAAATTTTCTTATAAGAGTAGTATTGCAGTTCACGGGTTGATATGTGTGATCAGTGCTTGAGACTGTGGCCACAGCGGAAGAATCATGTGAGATTCTTGGGTTAGCACAATTCATGACACTATCAACATCATACCTTGACCATATGGGTAGACACTTTCCATACCCTAGGTCAATAGGTGGGGAGACAGTGAGGCGAGGGACCGTATCATATGCAAATCGCATACAGAATGGGTATATATATCTTTCCTTCTCATTTGGGGGCCTTGGCATGTTGCTAGATGTCAACCTTGGTCATTGAAATCGAACGACCATCTGATCGGAGGATAATTTATGTTCGATTAAATTATCACGATTCATTTCATGTCCAACTTGAGGGTAACCAAAAAGGTCACACACAACAAAGTCGAAATCAATGGTTAACAGTGCACAGTATAAATATAACAGCATATATGATTGCTGTAGGAATTGTTCATAAATGGTTCATTGTGTTTAATTATTGAACAGATCATTAATGAGGTTCCATAGTGGCTTAGGGATTGGTGAATGACGATGGGGGCACTTTGGGAATTGGAATAAAAAAAATTACTATTCACATGAATAATAAATTTTTGTTGTTATTTGTTTTGAATTCCTATTCGGCCTAAACTCTTATTAGGGTTTAATAATCTCATTAAACCACTAAATTAAGATCCAATGGCTACGATTAAATTAACTTTTATCCCACATCGGATTCTTAATTAATTTTGTTGTCTTTGGAGCACTGTATAAACCCAAAGAATTCTTTACAAATTGGCAACACTAAAACCTTTCATATCTTGGGTTTATATAAGTGAGCAACTCTAAAGTTTAAGATTAAGCCACTGATTTTGAGGATTATTAAGTCTAATTGACTAGAGGAACCTCGAGTTAAAAGTTTTGACGTATTTGCCGAGGCTAGCACCAAGGGAAAAATACATGTGCACTCAAGGCATAGTCTTGCTGTTGAGTTTTGGCTTTGGTGTGTGCATCTTTGGAGGCCACACACTTGGGTGGCTCTTTGGAACGTGGAAGAGCTTGCTGAGTTCGAGAAAAGCTTATATATTTCAGGGAGGACTGGAGGAGTCTACGGTTCAAGTATGTCTTTTTCTTCCTTTATTTTAATTAGAGTTCTTATGATAGTTAGCATGTTTAGGTTTATGTTCTTTGCATGTTTTATGAGTTTTATGCTTTGAATATATAGTAACATGCCTAGGCTTGTAGAATAATCAAAACAAATGGGTCTTGGGCAAGGGGAAAGCGGCATAATAATTTTAATTTTCCGCTGCGCACTCGCGGCCGCTTCCCAACAACCATTTCTTCATTGTTTTCATGGAAATGAAGAAAATTTTGAAGATTATCTCCCTCGCTTCATGCTCACGTTTTTCACCTCTTATGGGATGCATGAATTGTGCCTTATTTATAGGCAAAGTGGCTGATTTTTTGTGATAAATGGAGTGGTTGAAATTTTTCAACATTTCCCATTTCTAGTCATTTCTCGAAATTACTATAGCTGTTACGGAAATCATAATTTTTGATCCATTTCGGATTCGAATTTGGAAAAATATACAACGTGAAAGTTGTAGGTCTCAGTCTAAGATTTTCGATGATATAAAATTCATAAAAATCAGAGTTTGGAAAATTATGGCCAGATTACTAAAGTCTTTTCAAGATGGGAAGTAAGTTAAGTTCCGCGTCGAAATTTAAAGAAATCTTTTGAATGTCTCGAATGCCGTTTTATGAGCACGTACTTGCTCGAACATGATTTATATCAAGTATTATACCTTCGAAATACAATAGTCGTCAGGCTCTGGTAACTTACAAGTCATCGGGGTCACCGGATGTTACCGGATGATATCGAGCAATATTGTTCGGGCAACACATTCTACACAAACTGGCATGTTGTATTGCAATTTTATCACAAACCTCTGCACACTGGCCAGGGTGCCCTTAGATTTAATGGAAGAAACGATGCATCCCACCACTACATTGTCAACAAGAATCATACAACAACTTCAGGCAGAGAGGCCACCACAAGCCAGTTCCTCCTCAGCATCTGCAGTGCCGCAACACCAACCTCGACCCACGCAGAGATCATCGTGGTCCCGCTCCTGACACAACACGTAGATCAGTTGGAATCTCGCGTCGATTTCATTACTCAACTGCTTCAACAAATGACATGTCATCAGGGAATGAGCGTGATGAGCGGAAAATATATCATATTTACCGCCCCTTTTACTTAATATTTTGTTTAGTTTCTCGGGTTTGATGAACGTTTTGATATGTTTTATTTTATTTTGCAGATAAAATAATATCGGGACTCAATGAAATCATTTAGGACGAAATGTGGATCAAATAAGGGCAATTATTGGACTTGATATATTAATTTTGGAGATTGGAAATTTGAAAGGGCGTTTTTGACGAAGTGCAGTTTTGGAAATTCCAGTTTTGTGCATCTGTCGTATTTTGGCATAACGTTTTACTCAGATATCGGATTGAGCTGATTCAAGTTCCAGATTAAAGAAGATTCAAAGATCTACAACTTTGAAAGAGAAAATATTTTCAAATTCTGATGATTTCAAGACCGAAATTGATGAACCATCCAGAAGTGTGTGGAGTGTAATTATTAAAAGTCATTATCAATCATTTTCAAAGCAAAATATTAATTAATAAATAATTAATAAAAATTATCAAATTACCACCAAACAAGATAAGCAATTAGTGGAGCAATTATGGATTTGGTGGAGTAATTAGTGGAGAAATTAATAATGGATTTGGTGGAGAAATTGATTGATGATTTGATGGTGGCAAAATTTTGCCTATAAATACCAAGCCATTTCATTTGTAATATATATACTTTCTTCTTTGAAATCCTTAATGAAAAAATAAAAAGATTGTATCTAGTTTGTTTATTTTTAGTTTTCAGTAATTAATTTTCAATTTCGCACTTTCTTTTCTTTACTTTTTCAGTTTTACTTTCCGTAATTTAATTTTACGCATAACACTTTCCTTTCTTTACTTTTTCAGTTTTTATTTTTCAACCATGAGGAGGTAACTTCCCTCTGCCGAGGTGAAAGGTAATTCTTTTACTGTTACTATCTTAGATTAATCTCCCTTAGACACAACATATTCACTATTCTAAAATTTGACTTAAAAAGGAATACCGCTATATTGGTCGGTGGGCTATTTAATTTAAACTGTTAAACCTGACTAAGCAAGGATACCGCCAGATTGGTCGGTTGGTAATTTAATTTTGGTTCCGCCTTTATGGCTGGTTATTTCTTTATCGCCTACATGGCAGGTTCATGGACAAATTTTACCGCCTTTATGGCTGGTCGGACTTAACTTGACTTAATCCGGGTACCGCCTATATGGTCGGTTGGTTTTAATCTCACAAGTGATTATCTTATACTAAGGGAGATATCTAAGTTAGTAATTAGTAAAAGTAATTCCTTTTATCTTGGCAGTTTATTTTCATTTACTTTCCCGCTTTTACTTTCTCGCAGTTATTTTTTAGCATTTTTATTTTATGTCTTTTAAGTTTTCAGTAGTCATAGCTATGTATTGTAACTAAGTTAGTATCTAGGGTTGTGATGAATTTCAATATAACCGGTTTATAAGGGGTTAGATTATAGGTTGGGTATTTAAAGATTTATTTATTGAGTCTTAATCTTAATGCTTTTTATTAACTGGCCATTAATAAAATTGATTAGGTAAACTTAAAATGAACTAGACATAGGGATTTTAAGTTTAAGACCTTAGACTCAATAACCCACGATCTTCCTTGAGGATAGATAACCCTTTTAATAGATTTCCTTACAGGATAGGAATATACCTGTCGGGCGGGGGTAGCCATAATTGGAACTTAATCTTAATGAATCTAGGTAATTTGGTTGACATAGACATATGGTTCAATTGGATTATACTAGGTATTTGAAATTGACCATCGGAAGAGGCTTTTACATAAATTAGTGTTCCAGGTTAATAGATCAATATATTACCCAACTTTAAGATAACCACTTCATCTTCTAAATAATATTGGAATTAATCACAACCCTGGATAGTTTTTATAAATTTGGATTTTTCTCAACCTACTTTTAAGCAATTTTATTTACTTGTTTTAAATTTAGAATCATCGTCATTTCAAATCAATCAATCAAACAACCTGTTAGATACTGGTAATCAGTTGGCCCCATAAATTAATAACAAAAAAGTTTTAAGTCCTCGTGGGATCGATACTTTTTATATTACTTGAACGATACGTGCGCTTGCGTTATACGTGTGTGATTACGCCGGTCAGAGCGACGATCAGATTTCTTAGATATCCAAATTTTCCAGAGGACGACGATGGGACTGAGGCTTGAATCACCACGGTAATATTATTCCCTTATTTTTATTTTGTTTTTTAACGCATTGGGGACAATGCTAGATTTAGGTTTGGGGTGGGTTTGCATGTTTATATTATTTGCTCAATTATGTTTCTTTCCTGCATGTTTTGTTTTTGCACGTTATATTCAAAAAAGAAAAAGAAATGTGTCTAATGATGAGATTGTTTGTCTTAGTATAAAGTTTTAGGAAACGATAAATACTAATTTCACTTTTATCCTATATTTTGAGCATAATATCTATGTCAGACTCATATGCACTAGAAAACAGTTCTGTAGCAGTTAGATATAAGGAATTGACAAAGTGACTAGTTAAAATTATCGGTGGATGATGAATGACTGTTTGCCTAAATATATATTTTTGTCTGCATTTATTTATGATGTGAGGTATGATGATGATGATAGAAAAAAACTGACCAAGCTTTTACTTAGTAACCGGACGTCTTGCTTGGATATTAGTGATTATTCGCGTCAAACGGTATGGCTTGAGTTAGTTATATAAATAATAAAGCTTTTACTAAGTAACCGGACATCTTGCATCAGTAAGCAATGATCGTTCGCGTCAAATGGTAGAGTTTAAATAAAAAAAATCAATCTCATACCACACTTTACGCATATTGTAGCAGACAGAATAATTTTTGATAGTCAGTTTGGTTTAACCATCAACTACTGAGAATTGAGACAAACTCACCTAGTTAGTTACTTAGAATCAAAGCTGTTTACAAAGCTATTCACACACACACTTAGAGTCTGATTTAGATACTTTGTTCAAAGGAATGGATTCTCTGAGGACATTGTATATATAACTATTATTTTTGTTTATTTTATTTTTATGTGTGATTGTGTGTATGATTGACGTTTGTGGGTATCGTCACTATAAACCCTCATGAGACTATAACTCATCCACTAGGGACACCTAGGGGTTTAAAGGTATATTGCATACGCTAAATGAAACCATGAACCCTACGAAAGTCGCTTAGTTTAATTGTTTATTTCATTTTGTTTCATTTGTTTTGCTCAAGGACTAACAAAATATTAGGTTCTGGGGTGTGATGAGCGGAAAATATATCAATATTTACCGCCCCTTTAACTTAATATTTTGTATAGTTTCGTAATTTTTATGAACATTTTGATGTGTTTTTATTTATTTTACAGGTAAATAAAATATCGGGACTCAATGGAATCAACGCGAAGCTAAAATGATGAAAAACGAAGAAAAAAGGCAAAAAATGGAATTTCACTTCACGCGTCGCAACGCGCAAGTTTTTGGCATCGCGATGCCATGTAACATCAACATCGAAAGTAATCTGTCGACACGAGGCATTCACTGTGCAGCACGTCACGACGCGCAGGCTTTCTGTGTCGTGACGTCGAGACCTATTTTTGCCTATAAATAGAAGTTGATTTCACTTAGAATATATCAATATTTACCGCCCCTTAACTTAATATTTTATATAGTTTCTCGAGTTTTATGAACGTTTTGATATGTTTTTGTTTATTTTGTAGGTAAATAAAATATCGGGACTAAATGGAATCAACTCGAAGCTAAAACAATGAAAACAGATAAAAAAAAGGGCAAAAATGGAATTTCACTTCACGTGTCGCAACGCGCAAGCTTTTGGCGTTGCGACACCGAGTCAAATCAGCAACAAAGTAATATGTCGACACGCGACATTCACTGTGTAGCTCGTCGTGAGGCCACAACTTCTAAACGTTGCGACGCACAGTGATTACGCGTACATATGTCAAGAAGCTTTACGCATCGCGACGTGTAGGCTTTCTGTGTAGCGACGCCAAGATCAGATTTTTGCCTATAAATAGATGTTGATTTCATTTAGAATTTTCATACTTGTTTGTATATATTTATAGTAATGTACTTTTATTTTTAGTAATAATAGTTTTTGGTTTTTATTTTCTTTTATGTCTAGCTAATTAATTTCCGTTGGGGGAAATGGTGAAACCTTTAATATGATAATCTATGTTAATCTCACTTATATTATGATAAATAAATTGAATCTAATAATTTGGATTAATTAATGGAAAACTATGTTACCGCCTATATGGTCGGTTTAATGATAAACTTGGATTACCGCCTATATGGTCGGTTTTACTGGATAAAATTGGTTACCGCCTATATGGCTGGTTTTATATGTTTTGACATTATTAATTCCTGAGAAACCATAACTGAATAATAACGTCAATTTATATACTGTAAAATGTGAGATTCCTAGGTTTGAAATATTAAAGGTGGATCTCATAACCCCATCATTTTATTTTAATCTAGGGAAATGATGAAGCATAATATTCACGAGTTTAATAATTGATTTTGTTATATAATGTTTAATACATTGGCTTGTTTATTGAATCTTGACATTAATGCTTCTTGTTGACTGATCACCAATACGATTGATATGGTAAACATAAAATCAACTTGGAAAATGGATTTTATATTTCAGCCTTAGATTCAATAACACACGATCTCACCTTAGGGATTTCCTTACAGGATAGGCATATACTTGTTGGGAGTGGGTAGCCATAATTGAAACTTAACCTTAATGAATTCATGTAACTTAGTTAACATAGGAATATAGTTAATTGAGTTACTTTGGATGTTTGCATTCGACCATCGGAAGAGGCTTTTGCATATCTTTGTGTTCCAGGTTAACAAACTAATATATTACATATGTATAAGAGAATCAATTAATCATTAGAATAATATTGTGTGGATTCACAACCCTAGATATTTTGTCTTTTATTATTTTCTTTGTATTTTAATTTTTATTTATTTATTTAGTTAAAACCATCTTCAACCAACAACCAATCCCTTCTTACCTCAATTAGATACCTATAAACATTTAGCATCAATATTAACATAGTGAGAAATTAAGTCCCTGTGGGATCGATATTTTTATACTACTTGAGCGATACGTGCGCTTGCGTAATGTGTGTGATTTCACCGATCAAGATCACACACAAAATCAATGCTATCCTATAGTCCATGGATCACATATGCTACTTGACTCGATGAGATTCCTGTTGATGGTGGTGTGTATTTCCAACTATTAGGAATCAATTGTAAGTCATTAAGTATTCACTCCAACGAATACCCATATGTCTAAAAGAGTTTCCCCATCTCATGCTACATTAGGTTAAACCATTGGAATAACTCCAATAGATTTTGACGAAACCTTATTCAAAATAAGTATTGCATTGTTTAATGTGTATCCCCATGAGGAAATTGGTAGTCTCAGTGCGACTCATCATTGACCTTACCATGTCTAACAAAGTTCAGTTTCTCTGTTCGGACACACCTTTTAATTAAGGTGTTCCGGGGGAGTCCATTGTGAAAGAATACCATATTCTCTCAAGTAATCTTGAAACTCATTACTTAAGTATTCTCTAACATGGTTTGACCGTAATGTTTTAATACTTTTGCCAGTCTATTTTTCTACTTTGTGTCGAAACTCTTTGAATTTCTCAAAAGTTTCTGATTTATGTCTCATAAGATACACATAACCATAACACGATGCAACATCCGTAAATGTTACGAAGTATTCATATCCACCTCTTGCCTGGCTAGACATAGGCCCACATACATCACTATGAATGAGGGCTAACAGCTCGGTGGCACGTATACCCTTACCACTAAAAGGTGTTTTAGGCATTTTGCCTAACAAAAAAGATTTGCATACATCATATGAATCAGGATCAAATCCATCCAAGTATCCATTCTTGGAAAGAGTGGATATATGAGTCTTGTTGATGTGTCCCAGATGACAATGCCACAAATAAGTCTCATCTGATTACTCAATTTGAACCTTTTATTTTTTTATGTTATATGTTGAGATTCGTTTATATTCAAAATATAAAGACAATTATTAACATCTGTTGTACATATCAAAATATCATCTTTATATACAAAACACCCAGTGTTCCGGAATACAAAGGTATACCCGCATCGGGTTAAACAAGATACAGAGATGTTGTTTCTAGTCAAACTAGGTACAAAATAACAATCACCTAATGTAATTACATGCCCCGAGGGCAGATTCAAAATGTAGTTGCCAACGACCAAAACAACGACTCTCATCCCGTTTCCGACTCATAGGTCGATCTCGCCTGAAGCCATTCTCCTGCTAATCTGCAGATCCTGCACATCAGTACATATGTGAGTACTACATCCAGAATCAAAAATCCAATTTTTAAAACCAGTAGTGGACATGTTTATTTCAATAACAAACATACATGAAGCCGGAGCCTAGCCCGCATTCACTTCCTGCATGTGCGCCTTGTACATACGGCAGTCACGCTACCAGTGACCCCATTTTCCACAGTGTAGGTAGACATCTTGGGATATGTCCTTTGTTTTCCTATAAGACTGTGACGATTTAGCTTTGCCATTTTTTCTTCTTTTTCTTCACACCCCCAGAAGCCTTCGGCCAAGCCTTGGCCTTCTGGATGTCGAAGTAAGATACGCCTCGCGCTTCTTGCCCTTCAGAAGCTCTGGCTCTGCCTCTTTCAACATTGCCATTAACTCTCCAAGAGTTTTCTCTTGGTTCATCATATTGTAGTTCATGATAAACCTGCCCCAGCAATCGGGCAGAGACTGTAAGATCAAATCTATAGAAGTCTTGGCCTCGAATGTTATGCCCAGCTGACCTAGCTGTTCGATGTCAGCAATCATCTGTGACATATAGTGCTCGACAGATGTACCCTATGACATACGCGAGTAAGATAGCTTCTTTTGCAATTCGTACTTCTGAGATCTAAGGTTAGATCTGTGAAGATCCTTCAATTTCAACATTATGTTATAAGGATCCAATCCTTTGTTTTGACGATGAAATTGAGGAGTCATTGCAACAAGCATGACGGATTGAGCAGTAAAGTTATCATCACGATGAGTCTTCCAAAGCTCACGCTCTACTGGCTACTCAGGTCCGGGCTCAGGCCCGAGAGGTCTCTCTATCAAATAGAGTAACTTCTCAGCCCCCAGGACTATCATGAGGTTCATCTCCCAATCTAGAAAATCGACGCCGTTAAAGACATTCTCGCCATGATTATGTCTTTAATGCTAATATTTCCAGCCATCTCGATTGCTATAGTCCAACTATCCAATCAATGATTTCGGGTACACTCAAAATGCAGTGGTTACTATAGTCCAACTATATAACCAACTACAAATGGAGTAGTGTCTTGTACAGTCTAACTGTTCAAAGAAAGCAATAAAAGATATTAGTCCAACTAATATATATATATACCATGATATAATAATAAAAGAGCGCGTATTAGCAAGTATTAAACGAAATTGCAAATTTAATACTGGCCTCCCACTATTTTTCGGTGAGCCTCTAACCCTATTTGAGTACTCGGGAATCCCAGTTTCCTAGTTTACTAGGATCCCGTTAAATAACACACAATCTTGACTTTGGCCAACAAGCTGTATGAAACTTAACTAGGTAGATCTCTAAAATCAATTGGATCCCATCCAATTCCTAGATCCGGTAGGTGGACCTCCAAGTCCAAAACATATATCCAATATATTTCCTAACCTTTTCCTCTGAATCAACTAAGCCTTGGCTTTGGCTCAACAAGCTTAATTATTCCAGTTAAGCGCGACCCATTGACAGTGGGAAAGCTTAGTAATTCACATCGATGTACAGAAGTGACCTTGACTTTGGCCAACAAGTCACAACTGCCCAAAATTCGATATATAACAAAGCTTTCATGGTTCAAACACGATGGACAATGATCTTGACTTTGGCCAATAAATCAAAGCCAATCTTGGATCTTGAGAGAGAACCACTCAATGGAAGGAAAAAACTTATATTGAAGTGAGGGTGTTTTTCGTAAATTGGCAACCAATTTATTATCTTTGATTAGGTCTCATCATTCACCCTTAAACATGCATTCTAAAATCATAATAAGGCGCGATAAAATTAATAATGATATGCGAATGGATATATAATACAATTTGTTCCTAGAACAAATCACTCTCTCTTTCCTCTCTCCCGCTAGCACTTTACATTCTTCTATCCAATTACATAACACTATCAGAAACCACATTTACATTGAGGGAAATTGGTGAGAAGAGAAATACAAAGAGATAAGGAGGTGAAAGGCTGGACACGCAAGTCCAATTTAAATAAATACCATATTTACAACAATTTCCAAAATTGCCCCCACCCAACTAATATCATCCGATATACATTATTCATACAAATACATCCAAGTATTCACACAAAGCATGTTGTCAATCAATCTAATCCAATTAATTAATCTTCATTAATGACCATCCAATGTTCATACAACGATTTGATTTGCGCGAGTCCAACTCGTTTAAGAATAAATACTCAAGTAGTGGTATTCTTGAATTATATCGAACTACAATTTTAAATCAAATTTAATTGTATCTGATACTAATTCATGTTTAATTCCAAATAAAACAATTACACTTATAATAGTGCCTTTTAGACTTGGATTCCAAATCCAATCCAATTGGGTCTCAAAGGCCCAATTAACATCCAATGTTAATTCAATCAAGTCCAATGGGCTTTCAATTGAATCTTTAGGCATGGACTTTGGCCATTATGGATCAAACACAAAATGACAAGGCCCATTTAGGAATCACCCTATGCCAAAAATTAATTTAGGCCCATTAGGCCCAATTAAATTATTAAAGGCCCAAAGTCATATTTTGGACTTTATGGAAATGGTTTTAGGCCCAATTGGATCCAACCCAATTGTCCAAAACCATACTTGGCCCAACAAAGTCCATTAGCCTAAATACAACAAATTAAATTAGCATAATATTCCAAATATCATATTAATCCAATTAAAGTGTAATTAACACAATTAATCAATTAATCTAATATTTCCAAAACATTAATTAATCATGCTTAACTTTCAATTCGTGTCCAACACAAATTGAAGCAAAATCAATTCATCCAACATGTTTCATACTCAAAGCAATTGCAAGAAATAACATTCAATTTTGATTTCAATCCAATTAAATCAACAATTAACATTCATTTCATGCCTTAAATATATCCAATTGTTAATTTCAAAAAATCACCATGAGTTATTCCTAGGGTATGCTCGGCCATGACAAGGATTTTAGGAATTTGATCTAATCAATTTTTCACAAATCCAATCATGCATAACTCTAAGTCATCATCACAACCACAACCAAACAATCAATTAGAAATATACATGCTCCAAGCAAAATCCCTAATTAAAGTGTAGAACCCTAGAAATCAAATCAAGTTTAGATGGCTCATGATACCATTATTAGTGTCTCTAAACTGCCAAGGATCTCTAAACATGATTTTAGTGTGAATTATTAATCAAGATAAGTTGCAGAATACTTACATTGACGCGGTGGGTGAAATTCAAAATTTCCCACAAATGGATGATGAAGCTCCAGTTTTTGTTGAGTTCTAAAACTCTTGGGTGAGTTTCCCCTAACACCTCACAGACTCCCAAGTGCTTAGCTTTGGATAAAAAATAAAGAAAATTTGCCCCCACCAAGTAGAGAAAATTCGGCAAAGAGTAATGAGAGAGATGAGTGAATAGTAATGGTTTTACTTGGTTGGTTGTGTGCTGGTTAAAAAGTTCAATAAATATTGCCAACCACTTCCATCAATCTTTAGACAAGTGATGTGAGTAGAGTGGGTCCCACCACTTTAAATTCAAATTTTTTAGTTGGCTTAACACACACACTTTGGCCCGGGTTTGTTTTAATCCGATAAACGAAATTTTTCGTCGCTAAAATATTAAATCTAATTTAATTAAATAATTATGCCCTCCAAAATGACTGCGATAATCGCTTACGATTAATTCCAAATTAATTTGTTCGATTGAAATTAAAATCAATTTTTAATTTCGTATTGAAATCCAATTTCAATTAATATAATCGATAATATTATTTTAGCCCAATAAAATAAATAAAGAGAAATCCAATTCACTATTAAATTTATTTTACCGATTGAATTCCAATTAATCGCAGCTCTTCTTCGAGACGAATTTTATCCCAATAAATTTTTTGCCGAATTATCCCATATTAATTTGTCTCTCTCATAATTAATCCCAGATTAATCTGGTTAGAGTCAAAGATGTCATGGTGAATCTGGAAGCGACCCAAGAGATTCCTGAGATGTTGGCAGTAAATAACGATCATCGGACAATTTCGACACAACGTGCGTACCCCGTACCATTTAAATTTTTCTCAATCCTCACCGATTTACAAGACATGGTTGGCTTCTAGCAAAGCACCGTGCCTACCCTATTCTCCAGAATATTCAACGAAGAATATATATCTGGTAATCAGGCGTAGTATACAAGTATTGCGTATATGAGACAGATCAGATGGTCACATGCTGGCCTAGGCTGTGGCGCTGTGTCTTCCTGCCTGTGACGAAGGCATATATCGGATCCCGCATAACGAGTGTCTCTGTAATCGGATAATCTATGCAGGTGTTAGACATTATGACCCATAGCGTCACTGTTTTGTAAATGATATGTATTATTGTACAAAATTAACTATGTGATAATGAAATTGCCTTTTGCCGTTTTGTAATTTATTTACTTTGATATATAAATGGCGAAAGTCCATATGATTAATTCCGTATTGAGATGATATGAGACAGTATCAATACATAAAGGTTTAAATCATTAAATATCCCTAGTCGGAGTATTATCGAGATCGGACATCGATAATGCGGAATAGACTAGTATTGCACTTGTGCATGTTGTGAGGGCACAACGGCATAGTTCTCATATATTTAAGTATAGGATACTTATGCAAGTGCGATAGGAGGTTGTGTTTTACCGATGGTACGGAAAACAGCTTCGCTCTGGATAGACCCCGCGGAATCCCATTGGTAGTATGTCTGCGTGTCTATGGGAGGCCGCATCAGGGTAGGTGTATATGGTCTTAACCTGAGACTTGCATCGCTAGTACTTGCGACAATAGGTAAACTTTGGTTTTGGTGGTTGGGGGACCTTAACTGGTTCTGTGTTCACCTCTTCTGGGTTTATCAGGAATCGTAGTGCACTGGGTGTGATGTCAAGATGGAAGTGTCACTTCAGACATATGGAGTTGATGATCACGCAGGATACAGAACTAGTGCTCTATAAAAGGTTGCAACCGTCGGGACAATATGACTAGGTCAGTATTGCCCGATTTAAAGAGACTAGTTGCTTGATGTCCGATATATGTTTCGTACGGGGCAGACACATTTCCAGCCCCAGGCCTAACATGTGATCGTCCGATACTGGATCGATGTACGCAATACTACGGTATACTACGCTTGATATAGATCTAATATTCCAGTAAGAATATTTCTGGAGAATTGGGTAGGCATGGCGCTTTGCTAGAAGCCAACCTTGTCTTGTAAATCGGTAAAAACGTAGTACGAGGTACGTACGTGTTTGGATTATCCAACGACCGTATTTACTGCCAACATATCCGGAGATCTCTTGGGTCGCTTCCTGAAGATTCACCTATGATGTTTGATTCGAACTTTATTAATCTTGGATTAATAACGGAGAAACTTTATCTTGGATAAAATGCCTTATTAGGAGAGAGAGAGATCGATTAATCTGGAATTAATCGATAAAATAATATATTCGATATATTATTAAACGAAATTAGATTTCGACGCGGAATTAAAATCGGATTTTAATTCGGGCAAACGAATTAATTTAGAATTAATTCATTAGCGAACTGAATAGTAATTTCGCAAGGCGTAATTATTTAATTCACGTCGCGACGGAAATTCGTTAATTGGAATTAACGAAACCGAGCCCGAAAGTGCTTGCGGACACATTCGTATTTTGAATCGAGTGATATCCGCAAATCACATCGCGATATCTCATTACTTAATACGAATAGATAGTGGAATGTATCTAGTCACCTTTGAGGGATGATGCATTGTCTCTAATCTCAAAGTATGGTAATGATAGCAAATGATGGATTCATTTTGGAGGGAAAGCCATGCACGGTTTTGGAAGGATTTTTTGCATTAAAAAATTCTTTTGGTATTAGATATCACTTCACTTTTCATTTTCCTTGGTCATTCACGTTTTTGGCATGCAAAGGAAAAAAATCAAAAGTGAAACACTCTCCTCTCTTCCTCTCTTGCTCACGCCGTGAGCTGCACCACAAGGCAGAAAATTGTTTTCTCATTCTCCATTTTTGCTAGCACAAGCAAGGAATCAAAGGAGGTGATAGGGAAACCACCTTGGAGCTTGGAATACACAAAGCTTGGAGCTTTCAACTCTTTTCTCTCTCTTGGCCGAAACTTCAAGGATCTTGGAGCTTCAACCTTTGTTCATCTTTTCATCACAAAAGCTTTGTAAGTATGATTCCGCCATGCTTCAAGTTTATTATATATATTCATTTTGTTGTATTTCATAAGCTTAATCTTTCCTTGGGACTAATTATAGTAACCAACAATGGTATCATTGAGCTATGTTTAAGCATGAAATATATTAGGTTAAAATTTGGGTAAAATTGATTGAAGCATGTTCTTGTGAAATTTGATGAATGAGTATGCTTACATGTATATAGAATGATATTATATGGAATCAATTTTGAGAAAAATGCATTGGATGATTTTTCCCCCAAAAATGTAACCTTGGCCGAATGGGTATGAACATTGGATGTGTTGGAATTTTTTGTGTACAAGATCATTGGATGACTTAAAACGTATACGGGACGTAGATTAGTGATTCAATCGGATTGAAAAACAAATCGACACAAAAATCTCACTTGGCCGAATACTAATGGACATGAAAATGGACTTGATTTTTGTTCAAATTAATGTTGGACATATGTTTTGAACAATAGATGATTAATAAATTAAATTGGTATTTTGAAATATTTGGTTTAATGTATTAATCTTGGTTTTACACTTTAATTAATTGAATTTTAAAATTTGGAATATTGAAATTTAAATTAATGGGCTTAATTGTTAAATTGGGCTTGTAATATTATATTTGGGCATAATGGGCTTGGTTGGGCCAAGTAGATTTGGGCCAAAAGGATTGGATCCAATTTGGGCCTAAATCACTCCATTAAGTCCAAATGTAGTATAATGGGCTTTAAAGTTTAATTGGGCCTTATGGGCTTGAAATTGGTTTTGTGGCATTTAAGGGTGATTCCTTATTTGGGCTTGGTAATTGGGTTTGACCCACATTGACCAAAGCCCAAGCCTTAATAAATCAATTGAAAGCCCATCGGACTTTAATTAAACAAACATTGGATGTTAGTTGGGCTTTGAGACCCAATTAGATTAGATTTAGAATCTAAGTCTTTAAAGCACATTAAAAGTGTAAACATTTAATTTGGAATTAAATAATTGAATTAGTATTGAATACGAATTAAATTAGATTTAATAAGTAGTTCGATATAATTCGTAAATTCGTACCTTATGTACTTATTCTCAAACGAGTTGGACTCGCGCAAAATCAAAACCGTTGTTTGAACATTGGATGATCATTTAAACAAAGACTAATTAATTGGATTAGATTGGTTGTAAAAGCATGTCTTGTTTGAATATATATGTATGTGATGAATGAATAGTGTATATCGGATGGATATTAGAAGGGAAAGGGTAATTTTAGAAATTATTGTAAATTTAGAATTTATAAATTGGACCTGCGTGTCCAGCCTTATCTCTTTTATCTCTTTGTATTCTCTTCTCACCTAATTCCCCTCAATGCAAATGAGGTTTCTCTTATTGTATTATGTAATTGGGTAGTAGTAGAATAGTGCTAGCGGGGAGAGGAAAGGGAGTGATTTGTTCTAGGAACAAGTTGTGTTTATATCCATCCGTATATCACTATTAATTTACTTTACGCGCTTTATGATGTTTTAGAAGCATGCTTAAGGGTGTATGTTGATGAGACCTAACAAAGATAATAAATTGGTTGCCAATTACGCAAAAATCCCTCAATCTATATTAAGCGATTATCCTTCCATTGAATGATTCTTGTTCAAGATCCGATTGGCATTGGTTTGTTGGCCAAAGTCAAGACCTTGTCAATTAGGATGTACTTGAATCATGAGAGTTTTGTTCCACATCGGTGTCTTGTCCAAGTTGTGATTTGTTGGCCAAAGTCAAGATCACTTCTTGTCCAACGACATTGATTACGAAACTATCCTTGTCAATGGGTCCCGCTTAACTGGAATCATTAGGTTTGTTGTGCCAAAGCCAAGGCCTAGATGATTCGGAGGATATGGTTAGAAAATGTATTAGATACATTGGCATACGCAATATGTTTAGGACTTGGATGTCCACCTAACCGGATCTAGGAATTGGATTGGATCCAATTGATCTGTGAGATCTACCTAGTTAAATAGCATACAGCTTGTTGGCCAAAGTCAAGGTTGTGTGTTATTTAACGGGATCCTAGCCCACTAGGAAATAGGATTTCCCGAGTTCTCAACAGAGGGTTAGAGACTTGATGAAAATAGTGGGAGGCTAGTATGTGAATTTGCAATTTCATTCAGATACTTTGCCTTACGCGTTCTTCAAAATTATTTCGTCTATTTATTATAATTAGTTGGACTAATACATTGTTATTTTTTTGTAACAGTTTGACTGTACCCATTTTATCGTTAACTAGATAGTTGGACTATCGTAGTTGAGATGGCTAGCAAGGTAAATGTCCGAGACATCATCATGGGTGACAATGTCTTTAAGGGGACAAACTTCGCTGATTGGGAAATGAACCTGAGGATAGTCCTTGGGGCTGAGAGGATGCTGTATACTATACAAACACCTCTCCCGCCTAAGCCCACTGACCCACTTGAGCTGGAGTTATGGAAAACTCACAGCAATGATTGTGACACAGCTCAGGCTATTATGTTAGCTTCTATGACTCAACACTTTCGTCGCCAGAATAGGGACTTGGATCCTTATAATATGATGGCTAGACTTCGAGATCTCCACCGCTCCAACAAGCGGATGGAAAGGTATGAGTTGGTGAAGAAACTCTTCCCCGCGCCCGAATGACTGAAGGCGCATCAGTTGAGGCCCACGGGGCTCAAATGATCGCCGATATTGATGAGTTGGCCAATATGGGAATAGTCTTGGAGGCTGAGCTGACTGTGGATTTGATCTTACAATCGCTTCCCGATACTTGGAAACAAATATAATCAACTATAAGTTGATGGACACGGATGACTCTCTTGGAGAGCTGTTATCCGTCTTGAAGGAGTCTGAAAAAGAACTCCTAAAAGGGGGCAAGCGCGAGGCGCACTATGCATCGACCTCTCAGGGGCCAAAGGCTGGGCTTAAGGCAACTGGAGGGGTGAGGAAGAGGAAACATAAGAACAAGGGTAAAGGCAAGTCGACAAAAGCTTCTGGGAAGCCAAGGAACAAATCTCAAGATGTCTGCCTCAACTGCGGCAAGAAGGGTCACTGGAAACGTGACTGCCGAATGGGCAAGGGACACAAGGAGGATATCAAGGCAGGCAAGGCACCAGCCTCTGGTATGTTTGTTATTGAAATAAATATGACTACTTCTAGTCTTAAAAATTGGATTTTTGATTCTGGTTGTGCTGCTCATATTTGTACTGATTTGCAGGATCTGCAGAATAGCAGGATGCTGGCTTCAGGGGAGGTTGACCTACGAGTCGGAAACGGAACACCAGTTGCTGTTTTGGCTGTAGGGACTTTTGTTTTGGAACTGCCCTCAGGGCATGTACTTAAACTTTTGAACTGTTATTATATACCTAGTTTAACTAGGAATATTATATCTGTATCTTTGTTAACCCAGCATGGGTACACTTTTGTATTTAGAAACACTGGGTGTTATTTATATAAAAATGATGCAGAAATTTGCACTGTTGTTGCAAATAATGGTCTTTATATTTTGAATGTAAATGAATCTCCTAAACACAAAATGACAAACAAAAGGCTCAAAAGGAGTAATCTAAAAGATGAAGCTTACATGTGGCATTGTCGTCTAGGACACATTAACAAGACTCGCATATCCACACTTTCGAAGAGTGGGTACTTGGACGGATTTGATCCTAATTCATATGATGTCTGCGAATCTTGTCTTTTAGGCAAAATGCCTAAATCACCTTTTAGCGGTAAAGGTGAACGTGCCACAGAACTGTTAGCCCTCGTTCATAGTGACGTATGTGGGCCCATGTCTAGCCAGGCTAGAGGTGGATATCGATACTTCGTAACCTTTACGGATGATGCATCACGTTACGGTTATGTGTATCTAATGATGCACAAGTCGGAAACCTTTGAGAAATTCAAAGAGTTTCGACACGAAGTTGAAAAACAAACAGGCAAGAGTATTAAGACATTACGGTCGGACCGTGGTGGCGAATACTTAAGTTATGAGTTTCAAGATTACTTGAAAGAACATGGTATTCTTTCACAGTGGACTCCTCCTGGAACACCGCAATTAAACGGTGTGTCTGAACGGAGAAACCGTACCTTGTTAGACATGGTAAGGTCAATGATGAGTCGCACTGAGCTACCAATATCCTTCTGGGGATACGCATTAAGCAGTGCAATACTTATTTTGAATAAGGTTCCGTCAAAGTCTGTTGAACAGACTCCATACGAGATATGGACAGGAAGGAAACCGGGTTTCTCTTTCCTGAAGATTTGGGGTTGCTGGGCATATGTTAAACGTTTGGAAGGTACCAAATTAGAACCCAAATCAGATAAATGCCTTTTCGTAGGATATCCTAAGGAAACCAAAGGATATTACTTCTATCACCCGCAAGAGAACAAAGTATTTGTTGCTCTACATGCATTTTTCCTTGAAAAGGAATTCTTAGATGCAGTGGTAAGTGGGAGGAAAGTGGAGCTCGATGAAAATCGTGGTGATACTGTTCCTGGCAATGAATCAACGACGGAACATGAACAGACCATCCGGGATGAGTCTGTACCACAACCTTCATATACACAAGGACCGCGTAGGTCGGAGAGAGTCAGGACAGTACCTGAGAGGTATGGGTACCTGATCTCGCCTCATGTAGATATTAATCTTATTGAGGATAATGAACCGTCTACGTATGAGGAAGCAATACAAGATATTGATTCCGCTTTATGGCAAGAAGCCATGAAGTCTGAGATGGATTCCATGTATGCCAACCAAGTTTGGACACTGGTTGATGCACCAGAAGGTGTAAAACCTATTGGATGCAGATGGATCTTCAAGAAGAAGACCGACATGGATGGCAACGTGCAAACATACAAAGCTAGGCTTGTAGCAAAGGGGTATCGTCAACAATATGGTGTTGATTATGACGAAACCTTCTCACCCGTTGCCATGATTAAATCCATTCGGATAATGCTTGCAATAGCTGCATATTTCGATTACGAGATATGGCAGATGGACGTTAAAACCGCTTTCCTTAACGGAAACCTTTTGGAGGATGTTTATATGCAACAGCCTGACGGTTTTATCGTACCTAGACTTGCAAACAAGGTTTGTAAGTTAAATCGATCCATTTATGGATTGAAGCAAGCATCACGGTCATGGAATCAGCGTTTTGATGAAATCATAAAAGAATATAATTTCGTGCAAAACGAAGATGACCCTTGTGTATACAAGAAGGTTAGTGGGAGAGCACTGACTTTTATTGTCCTTTATGTCGACGATGTATTGCTTATAGGCAATGACATTCCCATGCTAACGTCGGTGAAAGCTTGGCTTTCATTAAAATTCTCCATGAAAGATCTGGGAGAAGCAGCCTTTATTCTGGGAATAAAGATCTACCGGGATAGATCTAGAAAGCTGCTTGGACTCTCCCAGAGTACATATATTGACAAAGTGTTGAAGCGATTCAGCATGGATCAATCCAAGAAGGGATTGATGCCAATATTACGTGGTACCTCTCTGTCTAAGGACATGTGTCCTAAGACTCAAGAAGAGAGAGATAACATGAGTCGGATACCGTTCGCCTCGGCAGTCGGATCGATCATGTATGCCATGATATGTACACGACCTGATGTGTCATATGCTTTGAGCATGTGCAGTCGCTATCAGGCCGATCCAGGTGAAGGTCACTGGATGGCAGTTAAGAATATCCTTAAGTATCTTAGACGAACTAAGGATGCTTTCTTAATTTACGGAGAAGGAGAACTTGTGGTATCTGGGTATGCCGATGCAAGTTTCCAAACCGACAAGGACGACTTCAAGTCGCAATCCGGGTACATTTTTTGTTTGAATAACGGAGCAGTGAGCTGGAAATCTTCCAAGCAAGATACTGTTGCCGATTCAACGACAGAAGCGGAGTATATTGCTGCATCGGAAGCAGCAAAGGAGGCAGTTTGGATCCGAAAGTTCCTAATTGGATTAGGAGTAGTTCCGTTAGCAGCTGAGCCCGTTCCATTGTATTGTGACAATAACGGGGCTATAGCACAAGCTAAGGAACCAAGGTCTCATCAACGATCCAAGCATGTTCTTCGGCGTTACCATCTGATTCGGGAGATTATACATCGTGGCGATGTAAAAGTCGAGAAGGTCGCATCAGATAACAACATTGCAGATCCGCTGACGAAAGCTGTTTATCCGCAAGTGTTTGAACGACATATACATAGTTCAGGTATTAGATGCTTGAGTGACTGGCTATAGGCCAAGTGGGAGATTGTTAGACATTATGACCCATAGCGTCACTGTTTTGTAAATGATATTGTTATTGTACAAAATTAACTATGTGATAATGAAATTGCCTTTTGCCGTTTTGTAATTTATTTACTTTGATATATAAATGGCGAAAGTCCATATGATTAATTCCGTATTGAGATGATATGAGACAGTATCAATACATAAAGGTTTAAATCATTAAATATCCCTAGTCGGAGTATTATCGAGATCGGACATCGATAATGCGGAATAGACTAGTATTGCACTTGTGCATGTTGTGAGGGCACAACGGCATAGTTCTCATATATTTAAGTATAGGATACTTATGCAAGTGCGATAGGAGGTTGTGTTTTACCGATGGTACGGAAAACAGCTTCGCTCTGGATAGACCCCGCGGAATCCCATTGGTAGTATGTCTGCGTGTCTATGGGAGGCCGCATCAGGGTAGGTGTATATGGTCTTAACCTGAGACTTGCATCGCTAGTACTTGCGACAATAGGTAAACTTTGGTTTTGGTGGTTGGGGGACCTTAACTGGTTCTGTGTTCACCTCTTCTGGGTTTATCAGGAATCGTAGTGCACTGGGTGTGATGTCAAGATGGAAGTGTCACTTCAGACATATGGAGTTGATGATCACGCAGGATACAGAACTAGTGCTCTATAAAAGGTTGCAACCGTCGGGACAATATGACTAGGTCAGTATTGCCCGATTTAAAGAGACTAGTTGCTTGATGTCCGATATATGTTTCGTACGGGGCAGACACATTTCCAGCCCCAGGCCTAACATGTGATCGTCCGATACTGGATCGATGTACGCAATACTACGGTATACTACGCTTGATATAGATCTAATATTCCAGTAAGAATATTTCTGGAGAATTGGGTAGGCATGGCGCTTTGCTAGAAGCCAACCTTGTCTTGTAAATCGGTAAAAACGTAGTACGAGGTACGTACGTGTTTGGATTATCCAACGACCGTATTTACTGCCAACATATCCGGAGATCTCTTGGGTCGCTTCCTGAAGATTCACCTATGATGTTTGATTCGAACTTTATTAATCTTGGATTAATAACGGAGAAACTTTATCTTGGATAAAATGCCTTATTAGGAGAGAGAGAGAGATCGATTAATCTGGAATTAATCGATAAAATAATATATTCGATATATTATTAAACGAAATTAGATTTCGACGCGGAATTAAAATCGGATTTTAATTCGGGCAAACGAATTAATTTAGAATTAATTCATTAGCGAACTGAATAGTAATTTCGCAAGGCGTAATTATTTAATTCACGTCGCGACGGAAATTCGTTAATTTGGAATTAACGAAACCGAGCCCGAAAGTGCTTGCGGACACATTCGTATTTTGAATCGAGTGATATCCGCAAATCACATCGCGATATCTCATTACTTAATACGAATAGATAGTGAATGTATCTAGTCACCTTTGAGGGATGATGCATTGTCTCTAATCTCAAAGTATGGTAATGATGCAAATGATGGATTCATTTTGGAGGGAAAGCCATGCACGGTTTTGGAAGGATTTTTTGCATTAAAAAATTCTTTGGTATTAGATATCACTTCACTTTTCATTTTCCTTGGTCATTCACGTTTTTTGGCATGCAAAGGAAACAAAATCAAAAGTGAAACACTCTCCTCTCTTCCTCTCTTGCTCACGCCGTGAGCTGCACCAACAAGGCAGAAAATTGTTTTCTCATTCTCCATTTTTGCTAGCACAAGCAAGGAATCAAAGGAGGTGATAGGGAAACCACCTTGGAGCTTGGAATACACAAAGCTTGGAGCTTTCAACTCTTTTCTCCTCTTGGCCGAAACTTCAAGGATCTTGGAGCTTCAACCTTTGTTCATCTTTCATCACAAAAGCTTTGTAAGTATGATTCCGCCATGCTTCAAGTTTATTATATATATTCATTTTGTTGTATTTCATAAGCTTAATCTTTCCTTGGGACTAATTATAGTAACCAACACTAGTCATATTATCCCGATAGATACAGCTTTAAGAGTTCTAGTACCGTAATCAGGCGTGATATAAGCCCATATGACTGAAGTGATACTCTTATCGTGACATCACATACACCCAATAACTACAATTCTCATGTAGACCCAAGCAGAGGCGTACACAGAACCAGTTAAAGTTCCAGACGACCAAACTAAAGTAAACTGATTGTCACAAGTATTACGAATGCAAGTCTCAGTTAAATATCACTCCACCTGCCCTGATTCGGATTCCTCAAGACCATAGTCAGACTATAACAATGGGATTCTGAGGGGTCTAGCCAGAGCGAGCTGTTCCCGATCCAATGGCTAACAGAACCTCTTATCACACTTGCATAAGTACCAACACTTAAATATATGAGACTATTATCGTTAAGCTTCCATAAATGCACAAGTGTAATACTGGTCATTCTGCATTACGATGTCCAGTCTCGATAATACTACGCTAGGGATATTTAATGATTAAACCGTTAGTGGAATAATATTGTCTCATATCTTATTAATCTGATTTAACCATAAGGACTTTTATCTTTAATAATCCAAGTAATCCAATTACATAATGATAAATATAAATTTTCCTTTTGTCACATAGTTAATTTGTACAAAACATAATGTCTTTTACAAATAGTGATGCTATGGGTCTAATTGTCCAATAGTTTGAGCGAATACTGAATGACTCAGTGGAGATTCCTAATAGTTGGAAGTACACACCATTGTCAATAGGAATCTCCTCGAGTCAAGTAGCATATGTGATCATTTTACTATAGGATAATATTGATTTTGTGTGTGATCCTCCACACTTTGATACCATATATGTCAGAGACCTTTCATGATCTGACCTATAGATATTCGTTGGGTGTGGATTGATGCACTCGTTAATCAAATACATATCAAGATAAGATCCGTCGGCCCGTATATGTACCATAAGGGGTTTAAGTATCCATGTAAGTAAGTCATGATTCTTAAGACTTTGGTCAAAGATGATCACCTATGATGGATTGCATATATCAGAAATGGTATTTTGATTAGTTGTACAGAATCATGAACATGTCGACATGCTAGGTGTTAAAACACCCCTACAGACTTAATAACTCGGATCTCATATGTTTTTTTTTCACACTTTTTTTTATTTTTTTTACTCCATTGCCATTTAAAGATGCTTCCTCCAATTAAACTAGAGCACTGAATATTACAAACTTTTCAATTACAGCTCATGTATGTATGTTACCATGAATGTTGATAATACCTGCCAACTGAGCATATGAAGATTCATTTTAGTCAGTTTTATGGAGAATTCACAAATTAAATAATTCAAAAGGAAATAAACAAAAATTAACTTGTTTCGAAAATGGGTTTGAGATACGTATCAAGAGTGGAAACTCCTTACACAGCTATCTCCCACCAATTTCACCAGATTAATCAAGTTAAAAACAAAAACACAAAATATATATATATTTTTTTAATTTTTGTAAAAATTTTCAATTTTTTTTTTATTTTTCGAAAAAAAATTGGACTAAAAATCTAATAAAAATAACACAAAATACACAAGATACTAATCAACTATTCCCTCCCCCAAACCTAAATGAGACATTGTCCAAAATGTCTTAAACATTAGAAGAAGAGTTTAGAAGATCATACCTGGTTAACTGAAATTCTACGAAAAAAATTACCGATTAAGATCTATGTCCAATTTACGCTTCTTACCACGATCGATATCTGACCAGTTCAACTTGGAAAGAATGGGGTCAATTTTTGGTTCAAAGGTTAAGATTTGGTCAATTAATTCATCGGTCTTTGTTGCAGTCAGGAAAATATCTTGTACTGATTTTGTGACGAACTCATGTCTTTTGGCTTCCGCAAGAAATACAAACAGAAAATCAAAAAAATGATCAATGTAGCGTAATCCAATGGGCTTCCAATGAATGTTCAAGTGCACCCATGATGCCACTGTGAATATCTCTTCAAATGTTCCGAGCCCACCTGGTAAAGTAATAAACGCATCAGCAGTATTGACCATTTCAATGATTTGTTCAGACATCCCCGAGACAATGCGTTCATCTCCATTTGTTTTTCCGATTATGTGTTCGTCCGCCAAAGTTTTTGGAATGATTCCCAAAATGTGACCGCCACCCTCCTGAACGGCTTTTGAAATGCTTCCCATCAATCCTAGATTGCCACTGCCATATATTAGGTGCATATTTCATTCTGCTATGACTCTCCCCAATTCCTTTGCAGTCTCAATGAACTCTGGTTTATTACCAGAGTAGGATCCACAGAATACACAGATGTGAGTAACTCATCACTTGGAAGAGGTTTCCATTTTCTCTCGTATCTAAATTTTTATCTGGATATGTCGAAGAGAAGATGACAAGCTGAATTTATAGATCCTGAAAAAGGGTGAGTAATAAATTGCACTAGTATCTGCCAAATGAAAATTATTAGATAAACGTTAAAATAAATAGTGAAAGTCAAAAAGTCTAGATCTTGTCAGCGAAAATAAAAGAAAATAACAAAAGAAAAGCAAATCAAAGCAATTATTAAGGCAATGGAATTGTGTACGCAATACGCCACTCGTTTGATATATAAATCCATTAAGATGCGTCTCAAGAATCCATTCTTTACTCAGCCATCACTAATGACTTAAATCTCATCTTTGTGATTGCCAAACACCATTCCTCCTTAAATACTCTGTTTGTGCCTTTCCCTACAAAAGTAACACACAAAATCAAAAACTCTACAACATGTATACACAAAAATAAAAAAATAGAAATTACAACAATAATAAAAAATTGCATGGGTTGCCTCCCTGCTAGCGCTAAATTTTACGTCTTCAGCCAGATGTGACTGAAGTGCATCCTTCAAGGAGGCTTCAGCGTGGTTTTGGACGTCCGATTAAAGACAATCCATGAGCATTGCTTTTGAAAGGTCTACTCCAATGGTAAAGTGGAAAAAAGCGTTTTGTCTCATTCAGTGCTTGTGCCATCTTTTTTATCTTTGTCGTTCCAATGGTTCCTGAAAAGAAAGAAAGAAAATCAGGAGGTCTCGTATGGTGCTTGACTTGGAATGGGAGTCTTATTCTGTCAAGCTTTTGGGCGATATCTCTGATTTGTACTCCCCAAAACAGTGATGTTTCTCCTGAATGCACTAGATTTTCAATAAGGTATGTCATTTGCTCCTTCATTTGTGCATCTTTCTCCACTTTTTCTTCACAGATATATTTCATAATTTCCTCATTCAGTTCTTCATCTATCATTTGTGAAATGTATGCTCCATAAGTGTCAACCTGAGGATGTAAAGAAATGTCAGATTGTAGGTCTTCATCCTCTGTGGTTGATATGACAGGCTCAGGTAGATCTTCATCAAACATTTACGCCATGTATGCTCCAAGATCTTCATTTTGAGGATAGAAAGTTTGATCCTCCCTTGTTGGTGCAGTTGGTACAAACAGCTCAGCTTCTTCATCCTCGTCAGAGTCAGAATAATAAAAATCAAACAGAGACTTCGCTGGTTTGGGTTTCTGAACTAATACCTCTGGTTCTTGATACTGCTCAGCCTCTTTCTCTGTTAAGGTGTCATTGTGAAACTCTGGGTACTCGAAGGCTTCATCAGTTTCATCTGCTCCGTGGGATATGTAATTCAGGTTGTCTATTAATTGTCTCGCTTGATATGTTATTCTTTGTAAAGTTGCTACTTGGTCTTTTATTTGATTCTGAAACATTTCAGCCATTGCATCCAATTTTTCATCTTGTTTCTTGAACTAATCTTTGAGCATGTCAATCATCTGATCTTCCTCTGATAGTTCTGGTTCTTGATGAAGATCATAGTTGGATGGTGGATAAGATGGATAATAAGGTTCAGTGAAATATGATGGTTCTTCGTACCTTAAATGATTCCGATAATTCTTCCATTCTTAAAGGTATATACATTGATCGCTCGGGTGGTTACCATCACATATTACACATCTCCCCATTGCGTTCTGTTGAGTAAATGTAGTATTGCTTGGTTCTGGCATCCAGTGAAAATTGTTGGGCTGGACAACAGGCCTCAGAAAATCAGACTGTTGCTCCCTGAATTGAGGTGTATCTTCTTCTAGTAAAGCTCGTAATCTTTCTATCTCCCAATAATGTTCCATTTTTCAACCACCTGAAAAATAAAAGAAAGAAATAAAAATTTCAAATAAAAATAAAGAAAATTAGATACAAGTAAAATAGATAGCTTCAAAATTAATAACTCAAGAAAAATAAGTCCCCGACAACGGCGCCAAAAACTTGACCGGCGTGATCACACACGTATAACGCAAGTTCACGTATCGCTCAAGTAGTATAAAAATATCGATCCAATGAGGACTTAATTCCTATTATTGTTATTAATTATTGATTCTATTTATTTACAGGTATCTAATTAGAGGGAGAAGAGAATGATTGCATATTGGTTGGTTGAATGTGGATTTGCTAAATAAAAAATTAAAAATAAAAAATAAAACAAAGGAAATTAATAATAAAGAAATAAACATCTAGGGTTGTGACTCCACACAATATTATTCTAATGATGAATTGATTCCCTTATATATGTGTAATAAATTAGATTGCAAACCTGGAACACGAAGATATGCAAAAGCCTCTTCCGACGGTCAGATGCAAACACCCAGTATAACCCAATTAATCATATTCCTATGTTAACCAAGTTACCTGAATTCATTAAGTTCAAGTTCCAATTATGGCTACCCCCGCCCGACAGATATATTCCTATCCTGTAAGGAAATCTAATAAAGGGTTATCTATCATCAAGGAAGATCGTGAGCTACTGAGTCTAAGGCTAAGCCTAAAATCATTTTCCAAGTTCATTTTAAGTTTACCAAATCAATATTATTGGTGATCAAACAAAAAGAAGCATTAAGATTAAGAATCAGTAAACAAGCCTAATGTATTACCCAATATATTAGAAAATCAATTATTAAACTTGTAAATATTGTGTTTCATCACTTCCCTAAAATAAAAAGAAAATGTTGGGGTTAGGGGATCCACATTTACTAATTCTAATTTAGAAATCTCCCTTATTATAATATAGAAATTATCCGTGATATTACCAACCGACCATATAGGCGGTATCCTGATTAACTCAGATTTACAATTAAGTCCAACCAGCCATAAAGGCGGTATTATTATTTGTCCATAAACAAGCCATATAGGCGGTAATCATCTGTCACCTAAAGACCGACCATATAGGAGGTGTCACATTATGTTAAATAAATAAAACCAGCCATTAAGGCGGTAATCCTTTAATTTAAATTATAATTTCCATATTATAATTAAGGGAGATTGATCTAAATTAAAATAATAAAAGCTTCACCCTTCCCCCAGCGGAAATCTAACTACAAAACATAAAATAAAAGAAAAGAAAAGAAACTACTACTATTATTGAAAATAAAAATACATAATTTAAATTATAAAAAATAAACAAAAAAGATGGAATCCTTAAATTCCTTATAAAAACCTAAGGAAAGCATGAGAATTACAAATCAAATGGCTTGATATTTATAAGAAAATCTAAAGGCTTCCACCAATTTCTCCACCAATTGCTCCACCAAACACTCCACAAAATCCTCCACCAAACACTCCACAAAACATGCCACAATACACTCCAGAAAACACTCCACCAAACATGCAAGCATGTTTTGTGGAAGTTTGACAATTGTAAATTTTCATTTTCCATTTTTTTTATTTTTTGATAATGACTTTAGTAATTACACAAAACACATTTGATTATTCATTCTTTGGAATTCGAAAATATTTAAAATTTCAAAGTTGTAGATCTTTGAGTCTTCTTTAATCTGCAACTTGAATCAGCTTAATCGGATATCAGATGAAAACGTTTTGGCCAAAATACCAAACATGCGCAAAATTGGAATTTAGGACTGCACTTCGTGACGCGTACAGTAAATTTTTGTTTTTGACCTTTTTTCCTCCGGATTTCATCGTTTTAGCCCCGAGTTGATTCCATTAAGTCCCAATATTATTTTTATCTGCAAAATAAACAAAAACACAACAAAACGTTCATAAAACTCGAGAAACTATACAAAATATTAGGTTAAATGAGTGGGAAATAGTGATATAATTACCACTCATCACCTTAACGGAAACATTTTGGAGGATGTTTATATAAAACAGCATTACGGTTTTTTCATGCCAAAACATGCAAATAAGGTTTGCAAGTTAAATCGATCCATTTATGGATTGAAGCAAGCATTGCGTTCTTGGAATCAACATTTTGATGAGATCATAATGGTATATGGTTTCATTCAAAATGATGATGATTATTTTGTATATAAGAAGGTTAGTGGGAGCGCACTAACAATGATTGTCCTATACGTTGATGATGTATTGCTTCTTAGCAATGACATTCCCATATTTAAATCAGTGAAAGCTTGGCTTTCATTAAAATTCTCCATGAAAACTTGGGAGATGCAACCTTTATTCTAGGAATAAAGATCTATTGGGATAGATCTAAAAGTTGTTGGCACTCTCCGAGAACTCGTACATTGAAAGGCATATACACGACCTGGTGTCTCATATGCTTTGAGCATGTGGAGTCACTATCAGGCCGTTCCAGGTGATGGTCACTGGATTGATGTTAAGAACATCCTTAAGTATCTTAGACGAACTAAGGATGTTTTCTTAATCTATAGAGATGGAGAACTTAAGGTGACTAGGTTCACTGTTTCAAGTTTCCAAACCGATTGTAAGTCGTAATAAGGGTACATATTTTGATTGAACAATGGAACAGTGAGCTGGAAATCTTCCAAGCAAGATACTGTTGCCGATTCAACAATAAAAAACGGAATACATTGCTGCGGCTGAGGTAGCAAAAGAATCATTTTGGATCTATAAAATTCCTAATTGGATTAGGAGTAGTTCTATTAGCAGCTGAGCTAGGCTACAACACAGACTAAGGAATTACGGTCTCATCAATGATCCAAGTATTTAATTCGATGGTTTCATCTGATTCGTCAGATCGTACATCGTGGCGATGTCAAGATCGAAAGGATCGTTTCAGATGATAACCTTGGATATCCGCTGACGAAAGTGATATCTCAGCGTAAGTATGAGAGACCCGTACATAGTTTAGGTGTTGGACACTTGAGTGATTGGCTATAGGCCAAGTGGGAGATTGTTGGAAAATTATGACCTATAGCATCACTATTTGTAAAAGACATGGTGTTCTTTGTACAAATTAATTATGTGACAAAGGAAATTACTCTTTTATCATTTTGTAATTAGATTACTTGGATATATATAAATGATAAAAGTCTATATGATTAGTACTAGATTAATAAGATATGAGACAATATTAATCCACGAAAGGTTTAATCATTAAATATCCCTAGTCGTAGTATTATCAAGAATGGACATCAATAATGTGGAATAGGCTAGTATTACACTTGTGCACGTTATGGAAGCTTAACGACATAGTTCTCATATATTTAAGTATTGGATACTTATGCAAGTGTAATAGGAGGTTCTGTTAGCCATTGGACCGGGAACAGCTTCGCTCTGGATAGACCCATCGAAGTCCCATTGGTATTATGACTATGTGTCTATGGGAATCTGAATCAGGGTAGGTGTATATGGTCTTAACCTGAGACTTACATCGCTAATACTTACGATAATTAGTATACTTTGGTTTTGATCATCCAGAGCTTTAACAGGTTCTGTGTACGCCTCTTCTGGGTATACTGAGAATCGTAGTGTATTGGGTGTGATGTCAAGATGGAAGTATCACTTTAGTCATATGAAGATGATGATCACGCAGGGATACAGAACTGGTACTTTATGTGATATAGCCATCGGGGAAGTATGACTAGGTCATGACTTTCCGATAATAAAGAGACTAGTTGCTAGTGATCCGATATATGCTTCGTACGGGGCAGACATAACTCCAGCCCCAGGCCTAGCATGTGATATCTGATACTGGATCGTAATATGCAATACTTAGTATATTATGCCTGATATAGATTATTTATTCCTTAAAAGAATATTTCTGGAGATTTGGGTAGGCAAGGTGTTTTGCTAGAAGCCAACCATGTCTTGTAAATCGGTAAGAACGTGGTACGAGGTACGCACGTGTTTGGATAGTCCGATGACCGTATTTACTGCCAACATATCCAGTGATCTCTTGGGTCGCCTCACAAAGATTCACCGATGACATTTGACTCGAACAGAATTAATCTGGGATTAATTATGAGAGAGAGAAATTAATCTGGGATTAATTCGGCAAGAATTAATCTGGGATTAATTCGACTAGAAGAGAGAGAACGCGATTAATTTGGAATTAATCGGCAAAGTAAATTTAATAGTTAAATTAGATTTTTCTATTTAATTTATTTAATTGGGCTAAAATAATATATTGGATATATTAAATTGAAATTAGATTTCAAAGCGAAATTAAAATTGGATTTTAATTCAAGCGACTTTCGTAATAATTTTGCTAGGTATTATTATTTAATTAAATTGGATTTAATTACGTCGCAACGAAAAATTCGTTTAATTCGGAATTAAACGAACCCGGGCCCGAGCGAAGTTGCGTGTCAAGTTAGCCGACTTAAATTCAGAATCTAAAAGTGGTGGGACCCACTTCACTTACATCATTTGTTTGACTAATGATGGAAGTGGTTAGGCTTGATTTTGGAATTGATTTGAAGGTTGAGTAAAAGGCTTGGATTGCTTGTATTTTACACAAACCAATTCCAACACTCTACTTGACTATTTAAACTAAGTCAATTTTCGAAATTATTATTAGGTTACTATTCACAGTAACCAAAATCTTCTCTTCTCCCTCAATGGTGAGCTTCTCTCCCTCTTGTCCATGGATTTTGTTGCAAAATTCTTCAATGCTAGCATATTAAGGAGTCCAATGAAGGTGATAGGGAGACTCACCCAAGTGTTGGAAACGCTACAAGAAGGCTTGGAGCTTCCATCATCCAAGAAAAAGTTCTGAACTCAACCGATCAATGTAAGTCTTCCGCAACTTATTTTTGATTTTATTCACACACGAATCACGCTTAGAGATCTTGTGGCATGTCTAGGACATTTACAATGGTATCAGAGCGAGATCTAAGCTTGATTTGGATTTAGGGTTTTTAGACTTTAATTTTGGATTTTTGGCTTGGAGCTTGATTTGCCTAAATTGATGGTTGGGTTATGTTTATATGATGTTTAATTGGATTTGTGCATCATTGATTTTGTGTAAAATTGATTAGATTAATTTTCCCTAAAATCTATACGATGGCCGAAAATTACCCTAGATGAACTCATGGTGGAATTTTGGAAATTTGACAATTGGATGTGTTAAATGGCATAATAGAAATATTGAATGTTGATTTAAATTGGATTGAAATCAAATTGAATGATTTTTTATTGCCTTTTCCGTGAGCTATGCATGTTGTTGGAGGATTGATTTTGCCCCAATTTATGTTGGACATGAAATTGGGTATTATGCATGATTAATTAGATTAAATTGATGTTTTGGAAACATTAGGTTAATTAATTAATTATGGTGATTGCACTTTAATTGAATTAATATGTAATTTGGAATGATGTATTAATTTAATTTGTTGTAATTGGGCTTAATGGGCTTGGTTGGGCCAAATTTTGGTCTTGGATCATATTTGGGCCTAAACCATTTCCATAAAGTCCAAAATATGACATTGGGCCTTTAATAATTTAATTGAGCCTAATGGGCCTAACTTGATTTTATGGCATATGGTGATTCCTAACTTGGGCCTTGATATTTTGGGTTTGATCCATAATGGCCAAAGCCCAAGCCTAAAGAATCAATTGAAAGCTCATTGGACTTTAATTGAATAGTATTGGATACTAATTGGGCCTTTGAGACCCAACTGGATTGGATTTGGAATCCAAGTCCTTAAAGGCACAATTGAAAATGTAATTGTTTAATTTGGAATTAAACATGAATTAATATTGGAAACAATTTAAATTGGATTTGAAATTTTAGTTCGATATAATTCAAGAATACGTACTTTGAGTATTTATTCTTAAACGAGTTGGACTCGCGCAAATCAAATCGTTGTTTGAACATTGGATGGTCATTAATTCAAAGATTAATTAATTGTATTCAATTGATTGAATAACATGATTTGTGTGAATACTTGGATGTATTTGTATGAATAATATATATCGGATGGATATTAGAAGGGTGGGGGCAATTTTGGAAATTATTGTAAGTATGGTACTTATTTATTAAATTGGAAATACGTGTCCAACCTATTATCTCTATTCTCTTTGTATTTCTCTTCTCACCAATTACCCTCAATGTAATGAGGTTTTTATTAGTGTTATGTAATTGGGTAGAAGTAAGAATAGTGTTAGCGGGAGAGAGGAAATGGAGAGATTTGTTCTAGGAACAATTTATTATATATCCATCCGCATATCATTATTAGATTTTATCGCGCCTTATTATGCATTTAGAATGCATGTTTAAGGGTGTATGATGAGACCTAATCAAGATAATAAATTGGTTGCCAATTAACGTGAAAACCCCTCATTCAATATTAAGCGTTTTTCCTTTCATTGAGTGGTTCTCTCTCAAGATCCAAGATTGGCATTGGTTTGTTGGCCAAAGTCAAGACCTTTGTCCATCGCGGATGTGTTTGAACCGCGTAAGCTTTGTTCCATATCATATGTCTTGGGCGGTTGTGACTTGTTGGCCAAAGTCAAGGTCACTTCTATTTCATCGACTTCGATTACGAAGCTTTCCTACTGTCAATGGGTCACGCTTAACTATAATCATTAAGCTTGTTAAGCTTTCCTACTGTCAATAGCCCACTAGGAAATCGGGTTTCCCGAGTACTCCACAGAGGATTAGAGGCTTGCTGAAAAATAGTGGGAGGCAAATATTAAATTTGCAATTTCATTTAGATATTTGCCAATATGCGCTCATTTTATTTTTCGTCATTAAAAATTTATATATATTAGTTGGACTAATATTCAATTGTTGTTTTAATTGAACAGTTGGACTGTATTCAAACTACTTCATTTGTAGTTGGTTATATAGTTGGACTATAGTAATAATTACATTAGATTGTACCCGAAATCGTTGATTGGATAGTTGGACTATAGCAATCAAGATGACCTGAAAGATTAGCGTCAAATAACATAATCCTGGGTGAAAATGTCTTTAACGGCTTTAATTTTCTAGATTGGGAAAATAATGTCAGGATAGTCCTGGGAGCTGAGAAGTTTCTCTATTTGATAGAGAAACCTCTCGGGCCTGAGCCCGGAGTTGAGCAAATAGTAGGGCATGAGCTTTGGAAGACTCATCGTGATGATAACCTTAGTGCTCAATCTGTTATGCTTGCCGCAATGACTCTTTAATTTCGTAGTCAAAACTAAGGATTAGATCCTTATACCATGATGTTGAAATTAAAGGATCTTCATAGATCTAACCTTAGATCTTAAAAGTACAAAAGAAGCTCTTTCGCTCGCGTATGTCAGAGGATATATTTGTCGAGCACTATGTGTCACAGATGATTACTGACATCGAACAGCTAAGGTTAGCTGGGCATTACCTTCGAGGCCGAGACTTCCATAGATTTGATCTTACAGTCTCTGCCTGAATGCTGGGGCGGGAACATGATGAACCAATAGAGAACTCTTGGAGAGTTAATGGCTATGCTCAATGTAGCAGAGCCAGAGCTTCTAAAAGGCAAGAAGCGCAAGACGTATTTTACTTCGACATCCCAGAAGACCAAGGCTTGGCCGAAGGCTTATGGGGGTGTGAAGAAGAAGGGCAAGGCAAAATTGTCACAGTCTTCTGGGAACACAAAGGACATATCCCAAGATGTCTGCCTAAACTGTGGCAAACAGGGTCACTGGAAGCGTGACTGCCGTATGGACAAGGCAGACATGAAAGAAGTGAAGGTAAGGCAAGGCTCCGACTTCAGGTATGTTGTTATAAATTTATCCACTACCAGTTTTAAAATTGGATTTTGATATTGGATTTGGAACATACATATGTACTGATGTGCGGGATCTGCTGATTAGCAGGAGACTGGCTTCAGATGAGATCGACCTACGAGTCAAAAACGGGACGAGAGTCGCTATTTTGACAGTAAGAACCTAAGTTTTGGAACTGCCCTTGGGGCATGTACTTAAAATTAGGAGACTGTTATAATGTACCTAGTTTGACTAAGAACATTATCTCTGTATCTAGTTTAACCCGTTGGGGTATACCTTTATGTTCTAGACCACTGGGTGTTTTGTTTATAAAGATGATATTGAGATATACACATTAGATGTGAATAACCGTCTTTATATTTTGAATATAAATGAATCTCAAAGATATAACATGACAAACAAAAGCCTCAAACTGAGTAAATCAGATGAGACTTATTTGTGGCATTGTGGTCTGGGATACATTAACAAGACTCGTATATCCACACTTTCGAATAGTGGATACTAGGACTGATTTGATCCTAATTCAAATGATGTCTACGAATCTTGTTTATTAGGCAAAATGCTTAAAACACATTTTAGCAGTAAAGGTGTACATGCCACCGAGCTGTTAGCCCTCGTTCATAATGATGTAAGTGGGCCCATGTCTAGCTAGGTTATAGGTATATGAATACTTCGTAACCTTTACGGATGTGGCATCGCGTTATGGTTATGTGTATCTTATGAAACACAAGTCGGAAACTTTTGAGAAATTGAAAGAGTTTCGACATGAAGTAGAAAAACACAACCGGTAAAAGTATTAAAACATTACGGTTAGACCATGGTGGATAATACTTAAACATAGAGTTTCAAGATTACTTGAAAGAGTATAGTATTCTTTCACAGTGGACTCCTCCCGGAACACCTCAGTTGGACGATGTGACCGAACGGAGAAACCAAACTTAGTTGGACATGGTAAGGTTAATGATGAGTCGCTCTGAGCTACCAATTTCCTTCTGAGGATACATATTAAATAGTGCAATACTTATTTTGAATAAGGTTCCATGAAAATCTGTTAGACAGACTCTATATTAGATATAGACAAGAAAGAAATCTGGTTTCTTATTCCTGAAGATTTGGGAATGTTGGGCATATGTTTGGATGATACCAAACTACAACCCAAATTGGATAAGTGCCCATTTGTAATTGGTTATCCTAGGGAAACCAAAGTATATTACTTATACAACTCACAATAGAACAATATAATTGTTGCTCTCCATACGGTTTTCCTGGAAAAGAAATTCCTAAATGCAGTGGTAAGTGGGAGGAAAGTAGAACTCGATGAAAATCGGAGTAATACTGTTCCTGGTACCGATCCCTAACGGACATGAACAGTTCATCAAGGATGAGACTGTTCCACACAACTTTCTAATACACAAGAATCGCGTAGGTCGGAGAGAGTCAGAAAACAACATTGGAGGTATGGGTTTCTGATCTCACCTCATGTAGATATTAATCTTATATGAGGAAGACGAACCGACTATGTATGAGGAAGTGATACAGGGTATCGACTTTATTTATGGCAAAGTGCCATGAAGTCTGAAATAGATTCCATGTATACAACCGAGTTTGGACACTGGTTGATGTACCGTAAGGCATTGTGCCTATTGGTAGCAAATGAGTCTTCATGATGAAGACAGACATGGATGGCAACATACAAACGTACAAAGCTAGGCTTGTAGTGAAATGGTATCATCATCAACATGGTGTTGATTACGACGAAACCTTTTACTCATTGCCATGATTAAATCCATTCTGATAATGCTTGCTAATGCTGCATATTTCATAATGAAATATGGCAGATGGTCATCAAAACCGCTTTCCTTAACGGAAACCTTTTGGAGGATATTTTATACAATTCCTGACGATTTTGTCATACCAAAACATGCAAATGAGGTTTGCAAGTTAAACCAATCTATTTATGGATTAAAGCAAGTATTATGTTCTTGGAACCATTGTTTTGATGTAATCATAATGGTATATGATTTAATTCAAAATGAAGATGATTCTTGTGTATATAAGAAGGTTATGGGAGCGCACTGACATTCATTATCCTTATGTTGATGATGTATTTCTTCTCGGCAATAACATTCCCATACTATAATCAGTGAAATCTTGGCTTTCATAAAATTCTCTATGGAATACATGGGAGAAGCAGGTTTATTCTGGAATAAAGATCTACTGGGATAGATATAGAAAGCTGCTGACACCCTCCCAGAGTTCATACATTTTGATATGTATGCAACCTGATGTCTCATATGCTTTGAGCATATGCAGTCACAATCAGGCTCATCCAAGTGATGGTCATTGGATTGATGTAAAGAACATCCTTGAGTATCTTGGATGAACTAAGGATGCTTTCTGAGAATATGGGGAAAGAAGAACTTGAGGTAACTGGGTTCACCGCTGCAAGTTTCCAAACCGATAAAGACGACTATAAGTCGCAATAAGGGTACATATTTAGTTTGAATAACGGAACAGTGAGCTAGAAATCTTCCAAGCAAGATATTGTTGCCGATTAAACAATAAAAGCGGAATATTGATGCAGCTGAGGCAGTAAAAGAAGAATTTTGGATCTATAAATTCCTAATTGGATTAGAAGTAGTTCTGTTAGGTGCTGAGCTGGGCTACAGCACAGGCTAAGGAACTGCGGTCTCATCAACGGTCTAAGTAGATACTTCAACTGATTCATCTGATTCGTGAGATCATACATTGTGGCGATGTGATAATCGAATAAATCGCATCACATGATAACCTTGCAAATCCACTGACGAAAGCTGTTTCTCAGTAGAAGTTTGAGCGACCCGTACATAGTTCAGGTGTTGGACACTTGAGTGAATGGCTATAGGCCAAGTAGGAGATTGTTGGATAATTATGACCCATAGCATCACTATTTTGTAAAGATAATGGTGTTCTTGTACAAAATTAACTATGTGACAAAGGAAATTGCTCTTTTATCATTTGTAATTGGATTACCTGGATATATAAATGATAAAAGTCCATATGATTAGTACCGGATTAATAAGATATGAGACAGTATTAATCCATAAAGTTTTAAACATTAAATATCCCTAGTCGTAGTATTATCGAGACTGGATTCCGATAATGCGGAATAGTCTAGTATTGCACTTGTGCGCGTTATGGAAGCTTAACGGCATAGTTCTCATATATTTAAGTATTGGATACTTATGCAAGTGTGATAGGAGGTTCTGTTTGCCGATGGTATAGGAACAGCTTCGCTCTGGATAGACCCATCGGAGTCCCATTGGTGGTATGACTATGTGTCTATGGGAATCCGAATCAAGGTAGGTGTATATGGTCTTAACCTGAGACTTGCATCGCTAATACTTGCGACAACCAATATACTTTGGTTTTGGTCGTCCAGGGCTTTAACAGGTTCTGTGTACGCCTCTTCTGGGTATACTGAGAATCGTAGTGTATTGGGTGTGATGTCAAGATGGAAGTATCACTTCATTATATGGAGATGATGATCATGCAGGGATACATAACTGGTACTCTAAGTGCTATAGCCATCGGGGAAGTAAGACTAGGTCATGGCTTTCCGATCATAAAGAGACTAGTTGCTAGTATCCGATATATGCTTCGTACGGGGCAGACACAACTCCAGCCCCCAGGCCTAGCATGTGATATCTGATACTGGATCGTAATACGCAATACTTAGTATACTACGCCTGATATAGATTATTTATTCCTTAAAAGAATATTTCTGGAGAATTGGGTAGGCACGGTGCTTTGCTAGAAGCAAATCATGTCTTGTAAATCGGTAATGAACGTGGTACGAGGTACGCACGTGTTCGGATAGTCCGATGACCGTATTTACTGCCAATATATCCAGGGATCTCTTGGGTCGCCTCCCAAAGATTCACCGATGACATTTGACTCGAACAGAATTAATCTGGGATTAATTATGAGAGAGAGAAATTAATCTGGGATTAATTACGGCAAGAATTAATCTAGGATTAATTCGACTAGAATAGAGAGAACGCGATTAATTTAGAATTAATCGGCACAGTAAATTTAATAGTTAAATTGGATTTTTCTATTTAATTTATTTAATTGGGCTAAAATAATATATTGGATATATTAAATTGAAATTAGATTTCAAAGCGGAATTAAAATTGGATTTTAATTCGGGCGAAAGAATTAATTTAGAATTAATTCGCAAGCCACTTTCGTAATAATTTTGCTAGACATTATTAGTTAATTAAATTGGATTTAATTACGTCGCAACGACAAATTCATTTAATTCGGAATTAAACGAACCCGGGCCCGAGCGAAGTTGCGTGTCAAGTTAGCCGACTTAAATTCGGAATTTAAAAGTGGTGGGACTCATTTCACTTACATCATTTGTTTGATTAATGATGGAAGTGGTTAGGCTTGATTTTGGAATTGATTTGAAGGTTGAGTAAAAGGCTTGGATTGCTTGTATTTTACACAAACCAATTCCAACACTCTACTTGACTATTTAAACTAAGTCAATTTTCGAAATTGGTATTAGATTACTATTCACAGCAACCAAAAGATTCTATTCTCCCTCAATGTCGAGTTTCTCTCCCTCTTGTCCATGGATTTTGTTGCAAAAGTCTTCAATGCTAGCACATTAATGAGTCAAATGAAGGTGATAGGGAGACTCACCCAAGTGTTGGAAACACTACAAGAAGGCTTAGAGCTTCCATCATCCAAGAAAAAGTTTTGAACTCAACCGATCAATGTAAGTCTTCCGCAACTTATTTTTGATTTTATTCACACACGAATCACGCTTAGAGATCATGTGGCATGTATAGGACACTTACAGCACAGTGTTTTGCTAGAAGCCAACCATGTGTTGTAAATCGGTAAGAACGTGTACCGGGTACGCACGTGTTCGGATAGTCCGATAACCGTATTTACTGCCAACATATCTAGGGATCTCTTGGGTCGCTTCCCAAAGATTCACCGATGACATTTGACTCGAACAGAATTAATATGTGATTAATTATGAGAGAGAAAATTAATTTAGGATTAATTACGGCAAGAATTAATCTGGGATTAAATAACAGAGAGAAAATTAATCTGGGATTAATTGCGTCACGAATTAATCCGGGATTAATTCGTGAAGAAGAGAGAACACGATTAATTTGAAATTAATCGGTAAAATAAATTTAATAGTTAAATTGGATTTTTCTATTTAATTTATTTATTTGGACTAAAATAATATATTGGATATATTAATTGAAATCGGATTTCAACACGGAATTAAAATTAGATTTTAATTCAAGCGAACGAATTAATTTGGAATTAATTCTTAAGCGAATTCCGTAATAAGTTTGCGAGACATTATTATTTGATTAAATTTGATTTAATTACGTTGCGACGGAAAATTCGTTTAATCGGATTAAACGAAACTGGGCCCAAAGTCGTGTTGTGTGTGCCAACCAATTTTGAATTTAAATTGGGTGGGACCCACTACTCACATCACTTGTCAAAAGTGATGGTGGTAGTTGGCTAAAGTAAATGGTTTCACAAAACCACTTACTGTTAACCAACTTGGTGTTTGGGAAACAAATATAACACACACTTGTTTTTTAAACAAATAACTATCCACTATCTCCCTCACATCTCTCTCTTGGCCGAAAATATGCAATTCTTGGAGGGCAATTTTTCTCTCAATTTTGTTCTTGCTAGCACATAAGGAGTCAATTTAAGGTGATAGGGAAACTCACCCAAGTGTTGGAAACACTTTACAAAGGCTTGGAGTTTCTTCAACATCCATAAAAGTTTTGAACTTCCACCAACCAATGTAAGTTTTTCTGCAACTTTCTTTGGTAATTTTCACACACAAATCACGCTTAAAGATCCCGTGGCATGTCTAGGACACTAACATCAGGTTTGCGTTGCGACGCACATGGCCCAGCGTCGTTACGCTGTATGCTTCACTCGGTCATCATGACGCGCAATAAAATTCATATTCTGTCTCAAAAATACACTAGGTTGCGTCGCGATATGCATAGCTACGTCGATACGTGCATGCTGAGGTCTAGAATGTGGCCTGATTTCGCTCTGATTTTACAAATTCATCACTCGATAAGTCCGTTTAGTCGTAATTTCATCTTGACTGCAAAATATACCTATAACACATCAAAACGTTTATAAGACTCGAAATAACCCAAAAAATGCAAGATAGAAGGGCAGTAATATAGATATATTTACCGCTTATCAGGCCCAAAATACATCAGGCCAAGCTTATTATATATCCTTTTGGTAAGTGATTGTTGGCGATATGGCTGAAGATTCACCCACACCCAATCCCCAACTGCAAACTGCTTATCCACTCTGTTTGTTTGCCATATTTTGTATCCTGACTTGAGCCCTCTGTAAATTGACTTTGAGCTGTGCTAATACAGCATCCTTTTCCAGTAGATCATAATCTAAGGCTCCAAGAGAAGAATTGCCTCTTGTATACATGAGAATATAGGGAGGTGGATGACCATAGATAATCTGGTAATGGTTTAAGCCAGCACTAACATGGTAGAAATGTTGTACCAAAATTCAAAGGAAATCCATTTGTGAGGACATTCAGAAACAAACACCTTAGATACTGGTTTATACACCTGCTAACAACTTCAGTTTGCCCATCAGTTTGGGGGTGATAGGCACTACTAGTGGCTAATGTGGTTTCTGAGGCTGCAAATAAGGCTTTTCAGAATTTACTCATGAAGATGGGGCTCTATGAGAATCTATAGACTTGGGAAACCCATGATGTTTACAGACTATTTAAACAAAAAGTGAGGCTACTTGAGTGGCATTGAAATGAGTAGGCGACACCCCTAAATGAATATATTTACTTAGTCTGTCAACCATAACAAAGATGGTTGTAGATCCTCTAGATAGCGGTAAACCCACAATGAAGTCCATAGAAATATCCTCCATTGGTTGCTCAGGAATAGGTAGAGGTTGTAGTAGTCCTTGGGGATTGATTAGAGGTCTAATACTTGACTTGCTATCAGATAGTACAACTATCAATGAAATCCTTGACATCTTGTTGCATGCTTTGCCAGAAGAAACTTACTTGAATCTTTTTTAAAGTCTTTAAAACCCCACTGTGGTCCCCACAAGTTGTAGCATAGAATTCAGACAGAAATTTCTATTTAAAAACAGAAGTGGCACTGATGAAAAATCTTCCTTTGTAATACAACAATCCATTGATGATTTTATAAGCTGGGTACTGTTCATGATGGTTTATGACTTTGACATACAGTTGCTGAATGTCTTGCAATGAGTTTGTCTTACTCCTGATCTGATCAATGAGTCCAAAGACAGGAGCTGTGATAACTATCAATTGTGGAATTCTGGACATGGCATCAGCTACCACATTTTCTTTGCCAGCCTTGTATTAGATTTCAAAATCAAAACCCATGAATTTTGGCAAATATTGTTTCTGTTCAGGGGTTTGAATAACATGCTCCATCAAGTTCTTCAAACTCTTATGATCTGTTCTAATGATAAAGTGCTTGCCTAGTAAGTATTGTCTCCACTTATGGACAGCTTCCACAATAGCTACTAATTCCTGACATATGTAGATGATCTTTTCATCTTATCACTCAGCTTCTTACTAAGTAAGAAATGGGGTGGTGCAGTTGTATTAGCACAACTCCAATACCCTCACTGTTAGCATCTGTCTCCACTACAAATGTTTCACTGAAGTTAGGCAATGAGAGCATATGTGTAGTAGCCATGGCCTGTTTTAAAGCAACAAATGCAGCTTCTGCTTGTGCATTCCAAGAGAAATAGTCTCCCTTTAACAAATCTGTGAGTAGTGCAGCAATCATTGCATAATTTTTCACAAATCTTCTATAGTACCCAGTCAGCTCATGGAATGCTCTTAGGTGTTTGACCGTAACTGGTACATGATAGTAAAGCATGTCATTGATCTTAGAGTAGTCTGGTTCTAGGCCTTATTCAGAAATCCAGTGGCCTAAGTATTGAATTCTTCTTTGGCCAACATACACTTACTGGATCTGGCAGCAAAAGAATTAACTGACAGACATTCGAAAGTAGCTCTAAGATGATTCAAATGCAGTTCACAAAAAGGACTATAAACCATATATCATTAAGAATATTATGACAAATTTTCTCAAAATGGTTTGAAAATATGATGTATATTAGCTTTAAATGTAGATGGAGCATTATTCAAGTCAAAGCGCATTATAAGAAACTCATAATGTCCCTCATGAGTCCTAAATGCAGTCTTTATTACATCTTCTGCAGATACTCTGATCTGGTGGAATCCAGCTCTCAAATCAAGCTAGGAGAATATGGTGGCTCCATGTAGTTCATCTATTAACTCATCTACTGTTGGGATATGAAATTTATCCTTGACAGTGACAACATTCAATACTCTGTAGTCCATACAAAACCTCTATGAGCCATCTTTCTTTTTAACCAACAATACTGGAGATGAGAGCAGACTGATGTTGTATAATTCCTTTTTCCATTATTTCTTTAATCAATCTCTCAATTTCCTCTTTCTGAAAATGGGGATACCTATAAGGCCTCACATTCGCTGGTTGTGTATCTGGTATCAAGTGTTTGTGATGGTCCAAAACCCTTGCTGGTGGTAACTCCTTGGGTTGAGAAAATACCTCTGCAAACTCTTCCAGTATAGGCTGTATTCTACCATTCACTTCTGTACCCCCAGACTCTCCCTTCATGAGCTGCATGTGATAATAGGATGCTATGGATTGAGTTGTGGTAGAGACACAAAATCCTTGACCAATCTATTATCTCATTGCAATGTCACTGCTTTTCCTTTCTAAGTAAATTTCATCATCAATCTCTTGTAATCCATGATGACCGGGCCAAGAACTTCCAACCATTGTACCCTTAACACCAATTCCAACCCCTGAATGGGTAAAACAAACAAGTCCACTGAGAACTGTTGCTTTTGAAGCATTATTGGTACTCCAGGACAGATACTTTCACATTTCAGTGTCTCAACATTCCCAATCATAACCTCAAAAGGGCTTGAAGACACAACATCCAACCCAAGATAAGACAACACCCTCTGCTGTATGAAGTTGTGAGTGCTCCTACTATCTATTATAATTTGGACATTATTTCCATTGATTGTACCTATCAACTTCAAAGTTTTTGGGAAAGGATATTCAGAAAAGGCATGAAAGCTTATTTTTGGCTTCTGTGATTCTCCATTACCCTCATTCCATGGTTGTGAACCCTCATCTCTTCCTTCTTCCTCATTTTTCTACTCTTAATTTCCAGAAATAATCATAAGCGACATTTTAGCCTTACATCTATGGCCAAGGTGGAATTTTTCATCATAGTTATAGCACAACCATTTTCCCTTCTGTTTTGCATCTCAGTAAGAGTCAATATTTTAACCGGCCATCCACTGCTTGGCTAGTTTTATTTTCTGAAGCAGTAATACTAATAGTATTGACTAAGGTATTTGGGAAGGTACTCAAATGAGACTTGACACACTCACAAAGTGGTTCTTTACTCTCAAGTATAAGAGTGTCAAAGTAATAAAATAACCCGATAAGTTCGGAATCGATCCACATGGAATAGATTTAATAAGATAAAAAAAAATTCAAGTAAAAATAAAAAGAGTGAATTGTTCGAAATGATTGAAAATTTTAAATTAAACTGCAACAAAAAAATAAATTTTGAGGTTATGAGATCCACTTTTAATATTTCAAATTTAGAAATCTTACTTTTTATAATATATAAATTATCATTATTACCCAATTAATTTATTTCAGGAATTAAGTATGCCAAAACAAATAAAACCAGCCATAAAGGTCGTGATAATATTTGTCTATAACAAGTTCAATTAGGTATTCAATTATGCTAAATAAATAAAACCAGACATAAAAGCGGTAACAAAGTTTGTCAATAATTAATCCAGATTTAAATTAAATATTAATCATTGGATTACGATTTATATATTATAATATAAATAAGATTAATCTATATTTTTATATTAAAAGCTTCACTCTTTACCCCAGCAATATAAAATTAGTTATTCATGATTTGAATTAAAAAAAACCATTAATTTTATTACTGAAAAAAATTACAAGAAAGCTAGAAAAAAAAATAAAACACACATGACACTATCTCCCAAATTCTACTAGAGAAATTCAGAAGAAAGTATGAAGTTTTAAGAGCTTAGCATCCTCTAATTTATAGAGGACCCTAACCTCTTCAACAATTAAAAATTATAATTGTTGAAGGCAATTGCAATTTGCAATTGAAAAAAGCTACATGTGAGGGTCTATCCACCATTTTTATTTTATTTTATTTTTTATAATTACATATAACACACTTTGGATTTTTCGTCAATTTCGGTCTTGAAAACCTCAAAACTCTTGTCAACAGCAACGTTGTAGATATTTTAGTCTTCTTTCATCTGGAACTGGAATCGCTTCAATCCGATATCTGAGTAAAAAGTTATGGCCAAAATACGAAAATTGCACAAAGTTAGAATTTTCAAAATTGTACACTATTAGAACGTCCTTTTAAGTTTTTGACCTCCAAAATCCAAATATCACGTCCATTTTTCTAGTTCTGCATCCAAAGTTTTATTTCACCTACATAATAAATAAAAAAAAACATAATAAATATAAGAAAAATAAATTTAATTATTATTTTACAAATGTGGTAAATTAAGGGGATTAATGAAATTACAAGTGTAAAATAATTAATTTTTCTTTTAATAAATGTGCACTTTTTAGTGTTCATCAAGACTCTCAATTTCCTTAATTTCTCTTCTTGCAATAGAGCCAAATCCATGACTTCCATGATATTTACTGGTTTCAAAGCAATTACTTCTCTTCTTATATCAATTTTCAACCTATATATGAAACAATTTAATAGTGAACTAGCAGATAGGCCATTAACCTTGTTAGAAAATACCTCAAATTCTTTCATATAAGCCTTGACAGTTGTGGTTTGGGACAGTTTGAATAATACTCCCTCATGATTTTCAAACACGGAGTCTCTGAATCTTGACGTCACAGCCTCCACGAATGCTCTCAATTGACCATTCTTCCTCATCCAAGCATACCAAGATAGAGATTCCCCTACCCAATGATAGGCAATCATTGATATCATTTGCTCATCTGGCATAGGATATGTGTCAAATAAGTGTTCCATCTTTAACATCCAGACAGTGACATCTTGTCGGTCAAATTATGGCACCTCCAAACGAAAGTTTTTATACCTCAGTGATCCTGAGATAGTGTTTGTATCATTAACGGTGGAAGCTTGATTGTTTTGGACCAACTCTCCTCCAAAATCCAATCGTGTGGAGAGTGTTAGTTCCATATTTGTTGACAAAGTCTGTAATAAAATAAGTTCAATTGAGTTGTAATGAGTCTTGAAGATCTCAGAGCAATTGGACAAGTATTTAGACAACATCAGATGGTCATTCAGTTGATGTTCACTCTTTTGGATAATCCAGAATATTTAAAGCTTCAATTGACATGAGCTTAGTTTCATTGGAAAGTAGACTCGAAGACGATCGTGTACATATAAAGAACGCAAGATTTCTTTAAGGGACGAGAAAGTTACAAGTATTTTAAGTTGTACATAAAAATCAATCCTCGACTTGTATTCAAGTTGCGTTTATCCGAGTGTTTGAACGTGCAGAGGCAGAAATTTTACGTTTGAGGTGTGTTCGAACGTCCGTGAGTAAGTGGGTTATTTTTTACGCGCTTTGAGCCAATTTTACACAATGAAAAACCTTACTTTTGCCCTACATATATAAATAAACTTAGATCCACTTTCACATGTGTTGAAAACACATTATTCAAAGCCTAAAATCTTCGTTACTTTCAACCTTCTTAATTTTAACCTTGAAGACTCTTTTGATTACCTTGTCTTCTTTCTTTTGGTGAGATTGAATTTTGAGTGACAATCAACACATAAACACAACCTTAACCTAATATCTTAAGTCTTCAGATTTCTCAAGGAGGAAGATTGGTAGTCGGAGTTCCGGCGTTGCGAGTTCGCAGGGTTGATCCGTTTGGAGACTTCAGAGGTTCTGAAGAATGTCGTTTGGTGCGGGCTTGAGGAGTTCTTCGGGGTTATTACTGTTGGGTTTCTAGATTAGTCCCAAGATCAATTCAAGCATAGAAACATGTGTGAATACTAATAAGAAGTATGGCGGAATCATACTTACATTGATCGGTTATGCGATGCGTCGAACACAAATCTTTTGCTCCTCCTAGGAAGCTCTCGGCAATGGGCTTCTATGTGTTCCTTTGATTTTCAGTCATCCCTCCATTGATGCTCCAAGCTCCAAGCTTTGCAAATGGTGATTCCATGCCCATGGGTGGGTTTCCCTATCACCTTTGGATGACTCCTAATATGTGCTAGGACCTTGGAATTTTGCCACAAAATTCCCTTATTTGTTCCTTGTTGCTCTCGGCATTTGGCAAGAAAAATGAGAGAGAAGTGGCCCTTGGCCGAATAGAAGAGAGGAGAAGAGAGAGTGAGAGTTGTGTTGGTTTTTGTATTTGGTTTTTCCAAAAACTAATACCAAAAAATATTCTTTTCCAAAATTTTTAAATGTCTTTCTAAAAGTCAAATAAAATTTTGGAGCCAAAAAGCAATTAATGCCTTCCAACCACCACCATCAATCACTCATGAATAGTGACTGACATTACATCACTCAAAGTGACAAGACATACATCACTTGAATGACTAATGATTTGACGCTTGATGTGACTTGTGGGCCGTACTTGAATTCGAAATGTGAGTGGACCCGCAAACACTCCCGGGCTCGGGTTCGCTAATTCCAAATTAACGAATTTTTCGTTACGACGTAATTAAATCAAATTTAATTAAATAATTATGCCTAGCAAAACTATTCACGTCGCTAACAAATTAATTCTAAATTAACTCGTTCGCCCGAATTAAAATCTAATTTTAATTCCGCGTCGAAATCTAATTTCGTATAATATATCGAATATATTATTTTATCTATTAATTCCAAATTAATCGTTCTCTCTCTTTAAACAATATTTTATCCCAGATAAAATATCTCCGTAATTAATCCCAGATTAATTTTCTCTCTCTTATAATTAATCCCAAATTAATAAAGTGCGAGTCATACTTCATCGGTGAATCTTCGGGAAGCGACCCATGAGATCCCCGGATATGTTGGCAGTAAATTCGGTCGTCGGACTATCCGAACACGTACGTACCTAGTATTACGTTTTTACCGATTTACAAGACATGGTTGGCTTCTAACAAAGCATCGTGCCTACCCAATTTTCCAGAAATATTCTTATAGGAATATGTGATCTATATCAGGCGTAGTATACGTAGTATTGCGTATTGCGATCCAGTATCAGATGTCACGTGCAAGGCCTGGGGCTGGAATTGTGTCTGCCCCGTACGAAGCACATATCGGATCTCTGGTAACTAGTCTCTATAATCGGATAAACATGACCTAGTCATAATATCCCGATAGCTGCAGCATAAAAGAGCACCAGTTCCATATCCTACGTGATCATCATCTCCACTATGACTGGAGTGATACTTCCATCTTGACATCACACCCAATACACTACGATTCTCAATATACCCAGAAGAGGCGTACACAGAACCTGTTAAAGCCCTGGACGACCAAAACCAAAGTATATTGATTGTCGCAAGTATTAGCGGTGCAAGTCTCAGGTTAAGACCAAATACACCTACCCTGATTCGGACTTCCATAGACACATAGTCATACTACCAATGGAATTCCGAGGGGTCTATCCAGAGTGAAGCTGTTTCCATACCATCGGTAAATACAACCTCCTATTACACTTGCATGAGTATCCTATACCCAAATATATGAGAACTATGTCGTTATGCTCCCACAACGCGCACAAGTGTAATACTAGTCTTTTACACATTATCGATGTCCAATCTCAATAATACTTCGACTAGGGATATTTAATGATTAAACCTTCGTGGATTGATACTGTCTCATTTCATCTCAATCTGGAACTAATCATAAGGACCTTCTATCATTTATATATCTTGGTAATCTGTTACAAATGATAAAAGGGCAATTTCCTTTGTCACATAGTTAATTTGTACAACAACACCATGATCTGTACAAATAGTGATGTTATGGGTCATAATTGTCCAACAATCTCCCATTTGGCCTATAGCCAATCACTCAAGTGTCCTACACCCGAACTATGTACGGTTCGCTCAAATTTCTGCTGAGAACAGGCTTTCGTCAGCGGATTTGCAGTGTTATCATCTGATGCGATTTATTCGATCATCACATCGCCATGATGTATGATCCGAACGAATCAGATGAATATTTGAAGTACATATCTAGATCGTTGATGAGACCATTAATTCTTTAGCCTGTATTGTAGCCTAGCTCAGTTGCTAACAGAACTATTCCTAATCTAATTAGGATTATTATCGACCCAAATGGCTTCTATTACTGCCTCAGCTACAGCAATATTCCGCTTTTGTTGTTTATTCGGTAACAGTATCTTGCTTGGAAGATTTCCAGCTCACTGTTCCATTATTCAAACTTTATAGTACCGTTGTTACGACTTATAGTCGTTTTTGTCGATTAGGAAACTTGCAGCAGTGAACCCAGTCACTTCAAGTTCTCCTTCTCCATAGTGTAAGAAAGCATCCTTAGTTCCTCTAAGATACTTAAGGATGTTCCTAACATCAATCCAGTGACCATCACATGGATTGGCCCGATTGTGAATCCATATGCTCAAAGCGTATGAGACACCAGGTCGCGTACATTTTTCAATGTACGAGTTCTCGGAGAGTGTCAACAACTTTTAGATCTATCCTAGTAGATCCTTATTCATAGAAAAAAGGTTGTTTCTCCCAAGAATTCTACGGAGAATTTTCATGAAAGCCAAGCTTTCACCGATTGCATTATGTGAATATCATTTCCAATAAATGACATATCATCATTTTAGGACAATCACTATCAGTGTGCTCCCACTAACCTCCTTATATACACAATAATCATTTTCGCTTTGAATTAAATCATATACCATTATGATTACATCAAAACGATAATTCCAAGAACGCAATGCTTGCTTCAATCCATAAATGGATCGAATTAACTTGCAAACCTTGTTTGCATGTTTTAGTATGAAAAAACCGTCAGGATGTTGTAAACATCCTCCAAAAGGTTTCCATTTAAGGAAAGTGATTTTGACGCTCAGTTGCCATATTTTATGAATGAAACATGCAGCATTAGCAAGCATTGTCCGAATGGATTTAACCATGCCAACAAGTAAAAGGTTTCGTCGTAATCGACACAATGTTGATAACGATACCTTTTCGCTACAAGCCCAGGTTAGTACGTTGGTATGTTGCCTTCCTTGAAGACTTATATAGTACCAATAGGCACAATGCCTTCCGGTACAACAACCAGTTCCAAACTTGGTTGATATACATGGAATCCATTTAGGACTTCATGGCACTTTGCCATAATAGGGAGTCGATACCTTGTATCACTTCCTCATACGTAGTCAGTTCGTATTCCTCAATAAGATTGACATCCTTATGAGGTGAGATCAGAAACCCATACCTCCCAGGTTGTTTTCTAACTCTCTCCGACTTACGCGGTTCTTGTGTATTCGAAGATTATTGGTATAGTTTCATCCTTGATGAACTATTTGTGTTCCATTAAGGAATCGGTGCCTGGAACAGTATTACTCTGATTTTCATCGAGTTTTACTTTCCTCTCACTTACCACTGCATATAGGTATTCCTCTTAGGAAAACCGCATGGTGAGCAACAATTACATTGTTCTCTTATGAGTTGTATAAGTACTATACTTTGGTTTCCCTGGGATAACCTACAATGAGGTACTTATCCGATTTGGGTTCTAGTTTGGTATCATCCAAACTTATGCCCAGCATACCCAAATCTACAGGAATGAGAAAACCCGGTTTCTTTCCTGTTCATATCTAATATGAAGTCTGTCTAACAGATTTTTATGGAACCTTATTCAAAATAATTTTTGCTCTGTTTAATGCGTATCCTATGAAGGAAATGATAGCTCAGAGCGACTCATGATTAACCTTATCATGTCCAACAAAATTTGGTTTCTCTGTTCGGACACACCGTCAAATTGACGTGTTCCGGGAGGAGTCCTCATTGAAAGAATACTATACTCTTTCAAGTATTTGAGAAACTTATTGCTTAAGTATTTTCCACCATGGTCTAACTGTGACGGTTTTAATACTTTAGCCGATCTGTTTGTCTACTTCGTGTCGAAATTCTTTGAATTAATCAAAAGTTTCTGATCCGTGTTTCACAAGAAACACATAACCAAAACGTGATGCAACATCCGTAAAGGTTACGAAGTGTTCATATCCACTTCTAGCCTAGCTAGATATGGGCCCACTTACGTCACTATGAACGAGGGCTAACAGTTCGGTGGCACTTACACTTTTACCAAGTAAAAGGTGTTTTAGGCATTTTTCCCAATAAACTAGATTCGTAGACATCATTTGAATAGAATGAAATCCGTCCTAGTACCCACTCTTCGAAAGTATGGATATACGAGTCTTGTTAGTGTGTCCCAGACAATAATGCCACAAATAAGTCTCATCTGATTAATTCAGTTTGAGTTATTTGTTTGTCATGTTATACGTTTGAGATTCATTTATATTCAAAATATAAATACTGTTATTCACATCTAATGTGCTTATCTCAATATCATCTTTATAAAATAAAACACTTAGTGTTCTAGAATATAAAGGTATACCCACAACGGGTTAAACTTAGATATAGAGATAATGTTTCTAGTCAAACTAGGTACATTATAACAGTTTCCTAATTTAAGTACATGCCCAAATGGTAGTTCCTAAACTTAGGTTTCTACGGTTAAAACAGTGACTTACGTCCCGTTTTCGACTCGCAGGTAGATCTCATCTGAAGTCAATATCCTGCTTATTAGCAGATCTCGTACATCAGTGCATATCTTCATACCACATCCAGAATCAAAATCCAATTTTAAAACCAGTAGTGGATATGTTTATAACAAACATACTTGAAGCCTGAGTCTTGCCCTTCCTTCACTTTCTTCATGTCTGCCTTGTCCATACGACAGTCACGCTTCTAGTGACTCTGTTTGCCACAGTTTAGGCAGACAACTTGGGATATGTCCTATGTCTTCCTAGAAGACTATGATGATTTTGCCTTTGCCCCTTTTAGAAGCTCTAGCTCTACCTCCTTGAGCATAGCCATCAACTCTCCAAGAGTTTACTTTTGGATCATCATGAACCTGCCCCAGCTTTCGGGTAGAGACTATAAGATTAAATCTTTAGTAGTCTCGGCCACGTAGGTAATGCCTAGCTAACCTAGCTGGTCGATGTCAGCAATCATCTCCGACACCTAGTGCTCGACAGATGTACCCTCTGACATACGCGAGCGAAAGAACTTCTTTTGCAATTCGTACTTCTAAGATCTAAGAATAAATCAATGAAGATCTTTAATTTCACCATCATAGTACAAGGATCTAATCCTTAATTTTGACGACAGAATTAAAGAGTCATTGTGGTAAGCATAACAGATTGAGCACTAAAGTTATCATCACCATGAGTCTTCCAAAGCTCATGCTCTATTATTCGTGCAATTCCAGGCTTAGGCCCAAGAGGTTGCTCTATCAAATATAGTAACTTCTCAGTTCCTAGGACTATCCTGAGGTTTCATTCCCAATCTGAAAATTAGAGCCGTTTAAATACAATTTCTCCCAGGATTATGTTTTAAACGCTAATCTTTCAGTTATCTTGATTCCAATAGTCTAACTATCCAATCAATGATTTCGAGTACAATTGAATATAATGATTATTATAGTCTAACTATATAATCAACTATAATTTAATTGGTTAAATTCAAATATATTGATTACTATAATCCAATTATATAATCAACTATAAATGAAGTAGTTTGAATACAGTCCAACTGTTTAATTAAAATAACAATTAAATATTAGTCCAACTAATATATTTATTAATTAATGATGAAAAATTGAAATGAGCGCGTAGTGGAAAGTATCTAAACGAAATTGCAAATTTAATACTTGCCTCCCACTATTTTTCGGCGAGCCTCTAACCCTCTGTTGAGTACTCGAGAAACCTAGTTTCCTAGTGGGCTAGGATCCCGTTAAATAACACACAACCTTGACTTTGGCCAACAAGCTGTATGATATTTAACTAGGTAGATCTCTAAGATCAATTGGATCTCATCCAATTCCTAGATCCAGGAGGTGGACATCCAAGTCCGAAACATATATGCCAATATATCCAATATATTCCCTAACCTTTTTCCTCTGAATCAACTAAGCTTTGGCTTTGGCACAACAAGCTTAATGATTCCAGTTAAGCGTGATCCATTGACCTTGGAAAGCTTCGTAATCGATGTCGATGGACAAGAAGTGATCTTGACTTTGGCCAACAAATCACAACTTGGATAAGACATGCGATATGGAACAAAGCCTTCATGATTCAAACACATCCGCGATGGACAAAGGTCTTGACTTTGGCCAACAAACCAGTGCCAATCTTGGATCTTGAGAGAGAATCATTCAATGGAAGGAAAGCGCTTAATATTTGTTGAAGGTTTTTCGCGTAATTGGCAACCAATTAATTATCTTTGATTAGGTCTCATCATACACCCTTAAGCATGCATTCTAAAAGCATAATAAGGCGCGGTAAATAAATTAATAATTATATGCGGATGGATATATAATACAATTTGTTCCTAGAACAAATCTCTCATTTTCCTCTTCTCGCTAGCACAAATCTTAGTTCTACCCAATTACATAACACTTCTAAAGAAACCTCATTTACATTGAGGGGAATAGGTGAGAAGAGAAATACAAAGTATCAAGAGGTAATAGGCTGGACACGCAGGTCCAATTTAATAAATTCTAAATTTATTACAATAATTTCCAAAATTGCCCTCACACATCTAATATCCATCTGATATACATTATTCATACATCACATCAATGTATTCACACAAAGCATGTTATCAATCAATCTAATCCAATTGACTAATCTTTAATTAATGACCATCTAATGTTCAAACAACGATTTGATTTGCGCGAGTCCAACTCGTTTAAGAATAAATATTCAAAGTACGAATTCTTGAATTATATCAAACTACAATATTAAATCCAATTTAATTTGCATTCAATACTAATTCTTTATTTAATTCCAAATTAAATAATTACACTTTATTAATGAGCCTTTGCGACTTAGATTCTAAATCTAATCTTAACGGGTCTCAAAGCCCAATTAACATCTAATGTCAATTTAATTAAAGTCCAATGAGCTTTCAATTAATTCATAAGGCATGGACTTTGGCAACCAAAGCCCAATAAGGAATCACCATTTGCCAAAAAATTAATTTAGGCCCAATTAAATTATAAAAGGCCCAATTATCATATTTGGATTTTATGGATATGGTTTTAGACCCAATTGGATCCAACCAATTATCATAAACCAAACTTGGCCCAACCAAGTCCATTAAGCCCAAATACAACATTAATAGCCCAATTCCAAATTAAGCCTAATTAATTAAATTCCAACATTCCAAATATCACAATTTAATTAACTAAAGTGTATTAGCCATAATTAATTAGTTGAATTAATATTTCCAAAACACCAATTACACTAATTAATCATGCTTTAAATAATCAATTTATGTCTAACACAAATTGAAGTAAAATCAATCCTAACATGCTTCCTAAGCTCTCGGCAATAAGGGACTTTTATATCAATTTTGATTTCAATCCAATTAAATCACAAACTAATATATCCCATGCATTTTAAACATATCCAATTGTCTAAAATTCAAAAATCACCAAGTGCTAGGGTTCTAGTTACATTCGGCCAAGCCTCAAAATTTGGGGGAAAATAATCCAATTAATTTTTCTTCAAATTGATCATGCACAACTCAAAGTTAACATATTATAAGCATGCTCAAACAAACAATTTGAATAAACATGCTCAAATCAAAAATACCCAAATTAAAGTTAAGAACCCTAAATTCAATTTCATGCTCAATTATGGCTCTGATACCATTGTTGGGTTTTCTAGGTCAAACCAAGATCAATTAAGCAAGAAATCATGTGAATACAACAAAGTAAGAATGCGGAAAATACTCACTTTGATCGGATTTTGGATGCGTTGAACACAAAAAATTTGCTACTTGAAGTTTCGGCCAAGCTCCTTTGAAGTGTTGAATCCAAGCTCCAAGCTTTGATTTGAGATTCGAAGCTCAAAGGTTGGTTTCCCTAACACCTTAGATGATTCCTTGAATGTGCTAGCAACTAGAAAAATTTGCAACAGAATCTTCTTCTTCTTCCTCCTTGTTTCGGCCAAAGAAGAAAATTGGAGAGAGTAATTTTGGTTCAAAACCGTGAGAGAGAGAGAGTGCAAGACTTGTGTTTTTGTTTCTAAAACCAAATTACAAAATCTTTCACAACATTTTTTGGTATATCCTTTTTCCAAAAACGAATAAAGCAAATTGGAGGGGAAAAGGCAATTAAGACTTCCGACCACTCCCATCATTAATAGTGATTGGATGTCAATCACAAAAATGTGACTTGACTTCCATCACTAAAGTGACTTGCGATGTGACTTGTGATGTGACTTGTGGGCCCCACTTAAATTCAAAATCCGAGTGGGCCCGCAAACACATTCTGGGCTCGGGTTCGTTAATTCCGAATTAACAAATTTTCCGTTGCGACGTAATTAAATCAAATTTAATTAAATAATTATGCCTAGCAAAATTACTATTTATGTCGCTCGCGAATTAATTCTAAATTAATTCGCTCACCCGAATTAAAATCCAATTTTAATTCCGCGTCGAAATCTAATTTCGTTTAATATATCAAATATATTATTTTATCGATTAATTCCAAATTAATAGTTCTCTCTCTTCTAATAGTATTTTATCCCAAATAAAATCTCTCCATAATTAATCCCAGATTAATTATGTTCGAATCATACATCATCGATGAATCTTCGGGAAGCGGCCCATGAGATCCCTGGATATGTTGGCAGTAAATCCGATTGCCGGACTATCCGAACACGTACGTACCTAGTACTACGTTTTTACCGATTTACAAGGCATGGTTGGCTTCTATCAAAGCACCGTGCCTACCCAATTCTCCAGAAATATTCTTAAAGGAATATATAATCTATGTCAGGCGTAGTATACGTAGTATTGCGTATTACAATCCAGTATCGGATGTCATATGCAAGGCCTGAGGCTGGAATTGTGTCTGCCCCGTACGAAGCATATATCAGATCTCTGGTAACTAGTCTCTATAATCGGATAAACATGACCTAGTCATATTATCCCAATGACTGCAGTACTAAAGAGTACTAGTTCCGTATCCTGCGTGATCATCATCTCTATATGACTGGAGTGATACTTCCATCTTGACATCACACTCAATACACTACGATTCTCAATATACCCAGAAGAGGCGTACACAGAACCTGTAGTATATTGATTGTCGCAAGTATTAGCGATGCAAGTCTCAGGTTAAGACCAAATACACCTACCCTGATTCGGACTTCCATAGACGCATAGTCATACTACCAATGGAATTCCGAGGGGTCTATCCAGAGCGAAGCTGTTTCCGTACCATCGGTAAACCCAACCTCCTATTACACTTGCATGAGTATCCAATACCCAAATATATGAGATCTATGTCGTTATGCTCCCACAACGCGCACAAGTGTAATACTAGTCTATTCCGCATTATCGATGTCCAATCTCGATAATACTACGACTAGGGATGTTTTAATGATTAAACCTTAGTGAATTAATATTGTCTCATATCTTATTAATCCGGAACTAATCATATGGACTTTTATCATTTATATATCCCGGTAATCCAATTACAAATGATAAAAGAGCAATTTCCTTTGTCATATAGTTAATTTGTACAACAACATCATGTTCTGTACAAATAGTGATGTTATGGGTCATAATTGTCCAACATCGGGACATCAAAGGAAAAATAGTATTATTTGCCTTTTGTCGGAGATACTCAATTGCCAACCTCTCAATGGCTATGTTATACTGAACATATAGTTCTTCTGTATGAGTTACTAATTTCCAAATATCAGTAAGTCATTTTTGCCATATTTCAGGGAGAGTATTTCATAGCATTTTGAGTCTATTCGGTTGTCATATCCAATTACCTTCCCATATAGATTGTTGTAACATGTTATTAAAAGTGATGATATGCGAAATCATATCATGGCCTTCACTCATCCGATACTTATCCAGATTCAGCAACATGTCTTTTAGGTTTTCACTGTATGCAGATGTCATAACCCTTTTTGCAGTTTTTTGAACAATCGAAATGATTTTTCTGCAAGGAAAAATCAATACAATGAAACATAGAGTTACATTGACTAAAATAAACATCACAAAGATATTCATTTACATAAACACAAAGTTTATATGATAAAATAAATTTATCACGGCCGATTAGAACAATACGCAAAAAGGATTAGACATTTAATCACGACAGATCGGAATTACCGAAGAAAATCGATACAGACATGACCAACACGGGCCGACACAAATCTCCACGCGCCATACACCCGCCATAGGAGTGGCACACACGACTCTACGCGCCACCACGCGCTTCCACGCGCCACCAAGCGCCGGCCACAGGATCCCACTCGCCCTCACGCGCTCTCACGCGCCGGCCAGCCTCGGGCAACTCACACGCGCGGACGACATGTTGTCCGTGAGATCTGTGATCATACGACATGTCGGTTGTGTGTTAAACAGTCAGACGACTTGTCGTCTATATTTATTCGGATGACATGTCGTTTATATAGGATCTACCCGTATGACTTGTCGTACAAAAATCGGACGACTTGTCATCCTCTTCTCTAAATAGCGGATGACATGTAGTACATCTATTCTGGGAGTGTTTTTCTGGGTTAAGACAGATTCGTCTAGCCAACTTCTAGGGTCCATATCTTTCTCATTTTTAATCCAAATTAAGCAAATCATATACCAAATTGAAGATCTCATGTCGTATTTTTCAAAAACATATTTGAACATGCGATTATCAATTTATACAAAGAGTTATTACGGCCCAAAGTTGGAATAAAATCATTTTTGTAAAAACAAAAACCAGAAGCATTTTCTTAATTTTTCATACATGTTTATGCAATTTTTGTGTAATCTAACTAGAATACATGCATTTAAGCTCTGATACCAATGTTAGGAAACATAATCCCTAATATAGTTACATATTTGTCCTCTTAGGATCTAACCAAACATGTATTACTAGTCCTAAATTTATTTACAAACAAATTGAAATAAACCTAAGTTAATCACAACACAATTGCATACCTTTCTTCTTGTAGAGATGCACTTAATCAAACTTAATTGATTACTTAACTCAATAAGCAAATGCTCTTATTTATAGGAGGGAAAACAAATCATTATGTAATCACATGCATTGATTACTATGTAATCACATGTATTTGGATGCATAATGACTTTCTCTAACCCTTCCAAAAAATGTTACCATCATGGGTGTACCATATATTCCCCATTTAATATTTTACTAATTGTTGTTATTTAACAACTCTTGTGATCTAATATATTTACAACATGTTATATACTGTTTTAGTTAGACACGTGACTTGTAACTAACTCACACGTGCTTAACAATTTTGTCCAACTACCTAATTGACATGCTGACTTTTCCTTCCAAATCTAACCAACTCAAGAAATTATTTGAATGACTCAATCCCCTGCTCTAGGGTTTATGCAAATCATTCTAGGAACTCATATGAAATCAGTAAATCGTCTGGGCTTGATCCTCATCCGTTTGGGCCTCACTTTTCTGCTCTGCTGTTTCCCTACTTCACTCAACTCTGTGCTGCTGAAGCACTGCTAACAATAGAAATCAAGGCCCAGAAATTCTTGATTGCCCTTTAGTATTCGAGTAGGAAGTAGAACTAGAAGTTATAAAACTATCCATTTGCATTTCTACTTTTGTGATGTACAAAATTTCTGCTATAAGTAATGTTTGAAAAAAAAAATTTGATGTACGTAAATTTATCCATATTTTTATAAGAATTCTAAGGACAGGTAGAGAATTATTATCACAAATAGTTCTCAACCAATGGATGTTGTAGACTTGTCAGCTCATTGAAATATTATCATAATAAGTATGGCTGTTGCTGCATTACTTGAGATTATAAAATATAACACGCCAAAGGAGGAAATGATAAAATGCAGTGAAAGAAGCTCTGTATGGCAAAATCTAAAGTCAGGGATATATAAATCAGAATAAATTTGCAAAGTTTTGAGGGTCATTTCAGCCAAAATAGCAATCAAATGACTTCTATTGTGCCGGCTAAGATCCTGTACCCAGGTTGGCCTGTCAAAGATATTTGTTTAGTATCAAGGTAGGTCATGGTTCTGCTTTTACACTGGCAGCCGGCCGCTTAGAGAAAATACCAAATACTTGTGGTTAAAACTCAGCAGTCTACAATAACAACCATTTGTATAAAACATACAAGACAAGAAATGCACAATCATTTACTCGGTCTTACCTATGCAACCATCTGATTCCAGAATTTTTGTTATTTTAAATTATAAGTTGTCCAAACCAGAAAGTTAAGGCATTAATTACTTTAGAATATTAAGAAGTTTTTTTGGGAAACGTTGGAAACCCTACCGTCAAATCACCCAATTTAAGCTTAAGCGAAGCAAGTAAAATCTGCGGTTGTCCCAGCCTTTTACAAAGAAATGCACCCCTGAACTCGAACCCAAGACTTGATAATCAAATTATAAGTCATTTGCCACCAAACCACACCCTTAGAGGCCGAATATTAAGAAGTTGCTTTCAAACAAATACAATAATATTTGGAACAACCCCAAGGTTTCGAGACAAAGACATGGTAATAGTTCAAAGAATCTGTTCTCTGTACACTCTGACATAATATAAACAGCCTTAAAGACCAACAGCTCAATCTCAGTTATTTTCACTACTAGCAAACATGGCTGATTTCCAAGGCTACATTATACTTCTCCTCGTATGGTTAGTCTCCGTGATCCTGGTCCGATCAATCTTCAATAAA
>SKCR01039901.1:0-61003 GCA_019454045.1 Zanthoxylum bungeanum
TCGTATGGCGTTTGATAACGTGTTCGAACGGAAATGAAACGAATGCTCACGTTCGTATGGCGTTTGTAATGCGTTCGAACGGAAATGAAAATGAATGCTCGTGTTCGTATGGCGTTTGTTAACGCGTTCGAACGAAAATGAAACAGAATGCTCACGTTCATATGGCGTTCGTGAACGCGTTCGAACGGATATGAGACCTGATGCATGATAAGGCAAAATGCATGCGCGTTCGAGTTGCGTTCGTAAACGCGTTCGAACGGGAACAGACCTGATGCATGAAATGGGACGCAATACATAAACAACAAAATAAAGTGGCGCGGTGAAGTACTGCCGTAAAGGTGGCCTTTTGGGGCTCTTGGTCTCTCAAAGAGAGGACCTTTAGACCAACATACTAAGCCCATGCGCGTCACATCACAACACATGAAATAAAGACAATAAAGGTTTGGGACGTTCGTATGCCCAATTGAAAGTACATTCAACCCAACACACTTCGTCCAGCGCGGCGAAGTAGTGTCACAAGGGTGGCCTTTTAGGCTCTTCGTCTCTCAGATAGAGGACCTTTGGACTAACTCACTAAGCCCATGCGCTCGATCGCATCATACATACAAAAATAGAGCCAATCATATCAAAACCAAGTATGCCGATTGAACACATCTTACATCCAATCCGAACACACATCAACCGGCGCGGCAAAGCATCGTGGTAAAGGGTTTTAACCCCTCCCCATAAGGGATCTTTCATTCCACTTACTAAGCCCATGCGCTTGATTGAACCATGCATAAAAAGATAAAGACAATAATATCAAACTAAGTATGCCCGATTGAACGTAACTTGCATCCAACCAAACACATATCAACCGGCGCGGCAAAGCATCGTGGTAAAGGGCTTTAACCCCTCCCCATAGGGGATCTTTCATTCCACTTACTAAGCCCATGCGCTCGATTGAATCATGCATAAATAAACAACATGCAGAATTCAAGTGACGAAAAATAAACAAAAGCAACACAAAACAAAAGAGGGTGTCGTTTACTCAAGCGGTACGTGGAGTTGTGTCCCGAGTACAGATCATATTACCGTCCATTCGGAGTCGGCTATGAAATTTATGTCCGGGTTTCCATCCGATATACCGCGAGAGTTGACACGTCTCTCATTTTATTCCACAGCCACAACATACTACATCTCATAATTCATGCATATTTATCTACTCAAGGGCCACAACATGCATTTCAACATGACAATCATGCAAGTAATATTTAATAAATAATACAAAAAAATGAGTGTGAAAGATACCCTCAGGTCTAACCTTTTTGCCAACTTTCAGGCTTGCGTTTCACGGACGTCGGAAGGGTACAGCTCCTCAACTTCTCCGGTTCACTGGTTTAGCGTCTTAGCTCACTGCTTTGCTGTTTTGCTTGTGGTTCGAACTCCGTTCTGCTCCTGTTCGGCCTCTGTTTTGATGCTCACTGCTCAGGCCACCTGTTTTGATGTTTCAATGAATTGTTCCAAGTTTGTGTGGGTTCTTAGTGCAGTGTGTGTGTGATTATTTTAAGGATTATGAATGCAGTTTTTATGTTACTGTTTTTAAGGTTTTTAGGGACTGTTTTAAGAGGATTTGGGCTGCTGTTTTAAGGTGATTCAGGGGCTGTTTTTGAGTGTTTATTAGGGGGTGTTTCAGTGGTTGTAAGGGCTGTATGGGGGGATGTGTTCTCGGTGAAGGAGAGGAGTGTTTTGATTCGGCTAAGGAGGGTTATTGCTTGTGGTGGTCTCGACTTTGAAGGATTTTGGTGTTCTGGATTCGGCTAAGGGTGAGTTTGGTTTGTTTTGGATTCGGCTATGGTGGTTGTTGGTGCTTTGGATTCGGCTATGGAGGATAGTTGCTTGTAGTGGATTCGGTTATGGTGGAGGATTGAGGCTCTTGTTGTATCGGCTATGGAGGAGATGGTTAGGGCTCTTTGTTCTCTTTTTGTGTATATGTGAAGTGTTTTCTTTGTCTTGGGCGTGTATTAGAGAGAGTGGAGAGATGGTGTGGCTAGGTTAATGCATTTTTATAGAATAGAGCTAGGGTTTGCCCTTGTCTCACAAGGAAAAGATCTAGTTTCCAAATTATGAGTCCTAAGGATGGTATACACAAGATTGAGGGGGGACAAAATATTTTAAATTAGGAAGTCAACTGTTTTAAATTGGTAGATGTCTTATTAGATTAGGAAGTCAAATATTTGATTGGTTTTAATTGGTTAGGATTGATTTTAATTAGGTATATCTTCTTTTTAGTTTTAGTATATAATATATTCAATTATTTAAATTAGGCATGATTTTAGTTTAAGTTTGGTAAATATTTTATTTAATTGGTAAATGGTTTAAATATTTATTAATGTTTAATGTTTAAATTATATTTATTTATTTAATTTGGGATGTGTTTTATGGGCTTTGGGGAGCTAAATGGGCTGGGGTGTGAGGCTAGCAGCAAAACCAGAATTACCGACACCGTTCGAACGCTTCCTCGAACGCGACACGAACGCCCGCAATCGTTTGCCGTTCGAACGCATACACGAACGCAGCACGAACGAAAATAGTGAACCTTGTTTATTCTGAATTTCCCCTCCGATATCCGTTTCCCGCGGCTTTCGTGACTCAAAAGGTAGTGCCTCCAAATGAGACTCATCATCGGGTTTCACATGCAAAAATGCAATGCCTACAATCATCTCCATATGACTGAAGTGATACTTCTATCTGACATCACACCCAACACACTACGATTCTCAGTATACCCAGAAGAGGTGTACACAGAATCTGTTAAAGCTCCGGATGACCAAAAACAAAATATACTAATTATCGTAAGTATTAGCGATGCAAGTCTCAGATTAAGACCACATACATCTACCCTGATTCGGATTCCCATAGACACATAGTCATACTACCAATGAGATTCTGAGGGGTCTATCCAAAGTGAAGCTGTTCCCGGTCCAACGGCTAACAGAACCTCCTATCACACTTGCATAAGTATCTAATACTTAAATATATAAGAACTATGTCGTTAAGCTTCCATAACGCGCACAAGTGTAATACTAGTCTATTCCGCATTATCGATGTCCAGTCTCGATAATACTACGACTAGGGATATTAATGATTAAACCTTTCTTGGATTAATACTGTCTCATATCTTATTAATCCGGTACTAATCATATGTACTTTTATCATTTATATATCCAAGTAATCAATTATAAAATGATAAAAGAGCAATTTCCTTTGTCACATAGTTAATTTGTACAAAAACACCATGTCTTTTACAAATAGTGATGTTATGGGTCATAATTTTCCAACAATAGGATGACGTCAAGATCGATTGCAATAGTGTTTCTGAGAGCCTATATAAAGTGGTTGAAATTATTTGAGAAATGGGGCTTCTTTGGAAATAAAGTCACAACTCTTGTAATTTGAGAGCACACTAGTGATAAAGAGAGAAAGTGAGTTGTATACCCGACTACTCTGAGGGAAGTAGCTCGAGCTAGTCATGACCTGAACATGTTTTATGGGGCTAGTCATGACCCGACCATATTTTATGTTGTTTATCTCCTTTATAACCTCGGGTCGGTGACCACTTAAGGACCATAAAAGTGATCCCCTTTCTCCCGTGAATGTCGGTTGGAGCCACTCTCCACCGAACCACGTAAATTTTTGCCTATGTGATTTGTCTATCGTTTGTCAAGTTTGTCTGGTTCCCACTAACCAAAAAAATTCACTATTCGAGAGAGATTTATTCGAGGGGTGAATTCTCTATTCTACCATTCGAACGAAAAACATCCGTCAATAATTGGTGTCGTTTGTGAGAAGTTACACGAATAGCAACCAACACACTAAGATGATAGCAAGAAATGGAAGCCACATAGGTTGGAAAGTATCGGTAGAAAAATGGATGCAAGGTGACAAAGGTCGGCGGGCCAGGTGCCTATCATTTGGAGCAACTGGACGGCACTAAGCTCAAGAAACTGGAATGCGGAGATGTTGAGGCATCATTAGACAAGTAGCTTGGAAGGTGCGCTACACCTTCCGATTGGGTGTGAGGACCTACGTGATGATTGTAGCCTTGGGATGATCATAACACGTATAGTGCCAAGGCCTGTATGGCGTTTGATATCCCCATTTGAGGTGCATAGCGCGAGGGAGGCTCCAGGTGTTGCTGTTGGGGATTTGGCGGTAATTCGGGTAAACGCAGCGGAACGCGAGAAAAATCAAATCCGATTTCAATAATTTTTTTGGGTAATTAAAATAAACTAATTTATCTTAATTAATTAATACTTAAAAACTAAAATTATTACCCAAAAATCAGATTTTTCAGTAATTACCGTTTAGCCCCAAACTTTATATTTTTATCATTTTAGTCCAAAATTATCAAATACAATTATAATTGATTCCAAATCAATCCCAAAATGATTTATACATGTCTAATACATGAAAATACAATTTGCAAATCAAAGAAACTGATTTTCCAGAAATTGTTGAATGGTCCCCATATTTTCAAGAATTTATAATTTAGTCATTTTTGTTCAAAACATGTCAAGATCAAATCGGATGTCATTTAGTCATATTTTCCAAAAATTGTTGAATGGTCCCCAGTGATGAGATGTGTAGGCTCCAGAGTATCATTGGCTTCCAAGAAGGAGAGCTCCCCATCAAATACCTGGGTGTTCCCCTTCTAACCTCGCGTCTGAAGCACCGAGATTGCTAGTTGTTACTGGACAAAATTTTAAGCCGAATCCATCTATGGACTTCTTCTTCCCTTTATTATGCAGGAAGGTTGCAGTTGATCAAATCAGTCATATTCTCCATTCAAGTTTATTGGAGTTCCATTTTTCTTCTTCCTCAGTCTGTGGTTAGGCATATCGAAAGCATTCTTTCTTCTTTCTTATGGAAAGGCTTGGTGGCTACAGGGTCAGCAAAGGTTGCTTGGGTTTCTCTGTGTTACCCGAAAGAGGAGGGTGGTTTGGGTAAAATATAAAACGGAATAAGGAGATAGAGCGGCTGTTCTTAAACACTCTTGGAGAATCCTCACTGCCACGGACTCTGTTTGGGCCACCTGGATTCGAAACATTATTCTTAAGGGGAGTTCCTTCTGGGCTGTTACTCCTACCTCAAACTCTTCTTGGATTTGGAAGAAAATCCTCAAAAGCATAGACTGGTGCATGAATTTGTTTCAAGTCCGGATTGGTAATGGGCAGTTGGCTTTTCTATGGAGGGATTACTGGTTACCTAATGGTCCTCTTTGCAACCTGTTTAGCTTTAGGATGTTAAGGCAGACAGGTTTGCCCCCCGATGCAAAAGTTGCGGATATTATTTGTGATGGTTGTTGGAGGTTTCCTGATAGTTTCCCTGCTCTGAAGGAAATTTTGAATTCAATCAATTTCGCTCCTTCCTTGGAGGAGCAAGACAGGCATATTTGGAGAGGTTGCAGGACTAACCTTTTCTCCATCAACAGTGCTTGGGAAGCTTTGAGAAATAGAAGAAGTGAAAACACAATTCATCATCTTTTATGGTTCCCTGGGCATGTCCCTAGACACTCTTTCATCATGTGGCTAGCTGCCATAGGCAGGTTGCGCACAATGGATAGACTTTCTAAGTTTGGTGTTGTACAAAATGCAACTTGTGTTCTCTGTTTCTCCTATACTGAGTCTCATAAGCATTTGTTTTTTGATTGTGATTTCACCAAGGCTGTTTGGCAGGCAGTCTCTAGTAAGGCTCAATTTCGTTGGCCGAACTTAGATTGGCCTTCTTTCCTTAGATGGGCAGTGATAAAAATCAAGAAGAAGAGGGATCCAAATTGCCTCTTAGCTAGAATTCTCCTGGCTGCTTCTGTTTACTTCATCTGGTATGAAAGAAATAGGCGTGTTTTTGATGGAGATACTGCCTATGTTGCTCAGGTAGTCAAGGAAATTTGTGATGCTGTTAGATGCAGATTGGGCTTTTTAGATGATCACAGGTCTCTTCCTGACCATATCAAAAGTGCTTGGGGCTTGTCTGCTGATAGGGACCCTGATTGATGGTCTCGGGAGTTTGTTGTTTGCTTCTTCTTGCTCCTGTGATTGGTCGTTGTGGGTTGGTTGTTGTGGTTGATCGTTTTTGGGTTGTTTGTTCGTTGTCCTGGGCGTCGTGGAGCTAAGGGTTTTGTTGGCAATTTTGTGTTTAGGGTGCAATGGGCGATGTGGGACTGAGGGGTTTTGCAGGTTTTTAGCTTAGTGCTTGAATCGGGTCTTTGGGCTTCGGCTTTGCTTGATCTCAAAGGCTTCACAGCATTCTTGTGGGTCGTTTTGTTGCATAGACAAATGGGCAAGGCACCTCTCGTGGGCTATTTAGATTTGGCTCTTATCTTTCGGCATGCTGCGTGTCACGGGCCAACTTTTTCCTTAACGGAAAAGGGCTCGTGCGGCACTTACACGGTCGCGTCCCGTATAAGTCAGCCATCTCAAAGCCTCTACGCCAATTTCTCATTGTTGGGGAGGGAACAGACCCGTAATTTTATTGATTTATGAAAGCTCACAAGCTATCTCAACGCTTACACTTGCGGGCCCGGCAACACCGGGACCCGGCACTCGAATAGCACAACCGGATATAAAATATGGCATTTTCCGCCAACTCAATCTCGACAATCCATCATTGTCCCAACGTTGTCTAAGGGCGAGAGGGTTCACGGCTAAAGCCCCAAGACCACCGAAGCCCCCTTGGCCCTTCCCAAGGTTCACCTAGGCTTCCCCCCCTAAGGAGGTTTTAAAGACATTGCACATGTCTCACCAGTATACACACCTGGCGCTTGAGTTGTCACACCCCCCTCTAAAATCTATCTTAAGAGGAGTTTTCAGGAACTCTTCCGGGCATCCAGTAAGCCACCATATAAGTGACTTTGGGTTAAAATCTCGTCCCTAAACGAGCTCGTCTTGATGGGTTTCCACAACACCCCCACTTTAGCGGAAAAGACCCAAAAGTGGGCCTACTGCCAAAATCTCCCGACAAATCTCGGAATCCAACTCTGGGGCTGATATTTTCCCAGTACAAGTGCCATAAGATTCACTTTGGAACTTGGCCCCACTCGATTCGACACCCCGGGTCGTTAGCTCCTTCACAATGCACCAATTTAGGCTAACGACTAGCGGCAAGCTAGCGTATCTCAAAATCTCCCGCCAAACTTCCGAACGGGACCCCACGGGTGAGAACTTCCCAGTACAACTACCCATAAGAGTTACTTAGGGCTTGGAGCAAGCTCAATCCGGCACTCGGGACATAAGCTCCTTCACAACTCCACAATACTACGCTAGCAGCTACCGGCAAGCGAGCATGTTTCTAATTCTCCAGGCAAACTTCCGAATAAGGCTTCACGGATGGAAACTCACCAGTACAAGGGTATATGAAGGGTACATATAACCCTTAACGACCTTAAACCGATGTCCCGAAACATGAGCTCCTTTGTAAAGTGACTGCACGTCCTAGTCTGATCATAGGACCGTGACACTCTCCCCCACTTCATTCATCGTCGTCCGCGACGATGGCATAACTTGAGTTGTTTCTGTCACGAATCTCTTTCGATCCTGGGACCTGTGGGTTATGGGCTCACAAGGAAGACATTGAAACCACATTCATATGTCAAATGAATGGAATCACATGTCTATGTTAGCCACATTATCCAATGCTATATCGAAATGGGCACACAATATCCAAACACAACAACATCATATACGCTTTTCGTACATAAGTCTTGGTTTCTGATATAATGGCTCAACTTCGGCACTAGGCACAGGTTTACCATTTTTGACGAAATCTCCAACTTCTGTAACTTACCACAATATGGGTTTGATATTATCTCCATACATGTTTGGGAACTCTTTTATTCTCGTACATGTTAGGATTATCAATTCCACACATTGTTCACATCTTCTTGGAATCCCCATCGTAACGCACACAGTGAAGACATTGCAATGTCATTTATCTCAACAAATGAAATTACATGTCCACGTTTGTAACATCATGCAGCTTTATGAAGAATTGGGCACACAATATCTAAACACAAAACGTCATATACACTCCCGTACATGAGTCTTTGTTTTGACATAATGGCTCAACTCCGTCACTAGGCACAAGTTCCCGCACATGGTTGGATTATCAACCCAACACACAATTCGTACAGCTTCTAAGAATCCCCATCATTACATGTGGAACAACTCCACACACGTGATTGTGTATTTGTTTTCGTTTCCAGTCTCAGTCACAACTCCATACAAACTCTCGTGCATGAGTGTTTCTGATTTCGGTCACTACTTTCTACACGCTCTTGTGTGCGAGTTTTCAATTCCGATTCAGTAACTTCTTACAAAAAAGCTCCATACACTTAAACGTGAATGGGTTTTGATAAAAACAATGGTTTTTGTTCATTTTGATTATGAATAGATCGGTTGTTCACTTCACCCTGGCCCCCTGCCTACCTGTTATTCAAGGCGCTCGGCGTAGCACATCGGGTTTCCCGAAGATGAACACACACCCGATCCACAATTAGCTTATGGTGGAGCTAATTTCGCACTAGTCCCCTCTTGGACACACGTAGTTGCTCTCATATCACTAGCAACTATCTCGTATTATAACTCATTCCCACGACCACTTTTGGTCTTCTCACCTTAGTACTCTTAGGCACCAAGCCAACTCGTACTACTTTCTTGGGTGTTTCCCACCCTACTTTTGGCACTCTAGCCAATTCTACGCTGACTCACAAGGTCATCTCACGAAACTTTATTCGACACTAGATCACTTCCTCGAAGCAATCATTGTTCTCAAGCTCACTTCAAAGCCAAAGTCACATATCTGGCCTATCACCCGTGTAACTCGTATATACACTCTCATTTCGACTACTCGTAGTCGCATTATGTCACATGCATTCTCCAAAATGCAAGCATCTCGGCCTTTCCGGGACCACACTCACATCTCTCGCAATTGTAATTTTCATGCAACCCTTGTGCAACTCATTGCACCTCCAACTCGTAAGGCACTCTACCTTTACGAGCAACTCGTTATGTTACCAAGATACTTCAACCTTGGTCTCCCACACAATCATTACATAACCAACACAATGGTTATCACATTCCATAAGGATCTTTGGAGATACCTGACTCATTTCAGGCTCACTCCCCCACTTTTACTTTGGCCTATCTCAAGCCATCACACTGTCGTTGGCATTCCCACTCACGGGAATCCACACAACTTGTTACTCGTAGCTCTGAGTTGAGGGCATTCCCACTATAGAGAATCCACACAACTCGTTACTCGTAGCTTTAAGCTAATGGCATTCCTAATCACAAGAATCCAAACAACTTATTTCTCATAGTCTTACGAAGGCTTTACTCGATAAAACCTTTCCAAAATACTTACACGAACCATCGGGTTCACACTCGGTCTTGACATTGCCTCACACAAGAGGACTACAAATCTCGACTCTCTATCATATTCTGGCACTCAACTGCCATGGGAAAAGGGTCTCACGTCCTCTTTTGGACCCCAAAAACTTCACCAACCCCACATCGGGTTCTCATGAACGCATATACTCTTGCCAATATCACATCGGCACTCTCGTGATGTTTCTTATACATCCCAAATATGTCTCACACCTTTACGGTGTATAACCATTTGCTTGTCTCTCGTAGACAAGTTTCACCTCCATTTCGGGTCTTTCCCGAACATTTTGGCTTCACCCGAGCCAACCTCATATGAAACTAGCACTTCTCAAGTGTTCTCATATCGTCTCACCTCAATCCATCTCAATTGGGGATTTTCCCTTCACTACGTGCATCAACACGCACTTTCCCGGCTTCCTCTCGAGCCGTTTCTCTACCGAGGCTTCAAACTAGCCTTACGATGTTCACATCGTCTCAAGAACATCCACACATATCCGTAGACATTCCACGTGCCCAACCTAGGGCTCTGATACCAACTGTCACGGGCCAACTTTTTCCTTAACGGAAAAGGGCTCGTGCGGCACTTACACGGTCGCGTCCCGTATAAGTCAGCCATCTCAAAAGCCTCTACGCCCAATTTCTCATTGTTGGGGAGGGAACAGACCCGTAATTTTATTGATTTATGAAAGCTCACAAGCTATCTCAACGCTTACACTTGCGGGCCCGTTCAACACCGGGACCCGGCACTCGAATAGCACAACCGGATATAAAATATGGCATTTTCCCGCCAACTCAATCTCGACAATCCATCATTGTCCCAACGTTGTCTAAGGGCGAGAGGGTTCACGGCTAAAGCCCCAAGACCACCGAAGCCCCCTTGGCCCTTCCCAAGGTTCACCTAGGCTTCCCCCCCTAAGGAGGTTTTAAAGACATTGCACATGTCTCACCAGTATACACACCTGGCGCTTGAGTTGTCACACCCCCCTCTAAAATCTATCTTAAGAGGAGTTTTCAGGAACTCTTCCGGGCATCCAGTAAGCCACCATATAAGTGACTTTGGGTTAAAATCTCGTCCCTAAACGAGCTCGTCTTGATGGGTTTCCACAACAACCCCCACTTTAGCGGAAAAGACCCAAAAGTGGGCCTACTGCCAAAATCTCCCGACAAATCTCGGAATCCAACTCTGGGGCTGATATTTTCCCAGTACAAGTGGCCATAAGATTCACTTTGGAACTTGGCCCCACTCGATTCGACACCCCGGGTCGTTAGCTCCTTCACAATGCACCATTTAGGCTAACGACTAGCGGCAAGCTAGCGTATCTCAAAATCTCCCGCCAAACTTCCGAACGGGACCCCACGGGTGAGAACTTCCCAGTACATCTACCCATAAGAGTTACTTAGGGCTTGGAGCAAGCTCAATCCGGCACTTCCGGGACATAAGCTCCTTCACAACTCCACAATACTACTACGCTAGCAGCTACCGGCAAGCGAGCATGTTTCTAATTCTCCAGGCAAACTTCCGAATAAGGCTTCACGGATGGAAACTCACCAGTACAAGGGTATATGAAGGGTACATATAACCCTTAACGACCTTAAACCGATGTCCCGAAACATGAGCTCCTTTGTAAAGTGACTGCACGTCCTAGTCTGATCCTAGGACCGTGACACTGCGCATGTTTTTTAAGGGAGCTGACTTTCCTAGGATTTCTGGCTATGGTTTATCCAAGTTCGCTTGTGATCTGGGTCAGCTAGGCTTGTGGGCTTCTCGTTTATTTGCTTAAGATGGGCTGCAGCTTACCGCATGCTTGTGGGCTGAGTTTTGGTTTTTTGAAGGCTGATTGAGGGCTTCTCGGCTGAGTAGTTGTTCCTTTTGGAGCTTGGTCTTATATTATGCTGGGTTGAAGAGTGTTTTTGCTTGCAGTGGCTTTGCTGCTCTTGGGTGTTAATCTCTATCACACGTGGATGGATTCGTTCGTGTGTTGGATTTTGTTTTCGCCATTTGGTGTGGCTTATTTTGTTTGTTTTTGCCGTATTGTTTGGCTTTTTGGGGTTTGGTTTTTATCTGCTCCTGTTGCTTGGTTTCTTAGGCCATATTTGGCTTTGAACTTCGGTTTCTTGTGGTGCTTTATGCACTTTCCTGGGGGATGCCCCTTGTACAATTGTACTTAAAACACCTTTTGGAATATACTTGTAACCTTTTCCAAAAAAATGTCAAGATCAAATCCAAAAATTCCCAAATTTAATATACATTATATATACATCAAATCTTATCACATATATGAAAAGTCCCAAATTTGGTGAAGGTTAAGAACCCTAATTTTATAATTTCACAAATTAACAAAATTAACACCAAATTAATTAAATTCAAAACTTTAATTCAATTCTCACAACACCAAACAAGTCTCACCATCATGAAATAACTCAAGAACAATTCTAGGTCATTTATGAGTGGCTAAGTAACTCTAGAATGACAACTAACCATCAAATGGAAAAAAAAAAGCTTAATAAACAATTTTAAGCATTCTTTATACATATACATGCTTTCATCTTTCAATCAAGTATCCAACCATCAAAATACATACACAAAAGAGTAGAGAAAAATATATTTACACATGTTGAAGCCTAGAATCTTAGAAACATTTTTCATGAAGAAGAAAGTAATAAAAAATTTACAAAATCCTTAGTTTTCCAAGCATTTCCATTCTTTTTCTCTCTTTTCTCTCTAACTCTTTTTGTATTTTGATTTTATGGTTCTTGAGTAATGAAACAAAAAATGAAAACATGGCTTATATATTTATTCTCAAAAGCCACGAAAATATAGGAAAATATTGGCCAAGTTTTCATTTTTATTTCAATAAATAATTGGAAAAAGATTTAATTAAATTTGTGGTTATAAATCATTAAACACTTTAATGTTTATCACAAATCAACCAATTAAATCATGCCAATTTATCCAATAACTATAGGCCAATTAATCCAATTAAAAGGTGCCATTTAACTTACTTTATAAAGTAAACAAGATATTAATTATTTAATTAATTTAATTATTCAACATTTGAATAATCAAATAATTAAATACAAATATCTCAAATATGTGTATTATATTTACATTAAGTAATCAAAATACATATATTAATAATAAATGTCAAATATCACAATTCGACATTTAAAAAATGGCAGAAAGATCTCAAATGCATGTATTATCGTTGTACGGGCCAAAATTGGGCCAGTGGCAAAAACGACTTTTCTTTCGAACCCAAATAACCATGAAACCCACAAACAGAGGCCCAACTTAGTAGGTTTAATACTATTTTGGAAAACCCAGGGCAGAGCCCAAAATAGACCTTATTCCACTTGCATGCAGATAAAGATACACACATAAAGCCAAACCAAGAAACAGAATATAAACATAACTTAAATCATTACCAACTATTTCCCTCTTTTACTAAACATAATATATATCCTCCACATGCTGAGATTTTTTATCACTAAATAATTATATCTTGATCACGTTGTGGCACTTACCTCCATGTGCCAACTAAAAAGGCAGTATTTCTTGGCCTATAAATGGAAGCATGATTCAAGCTAAAGAGGTCATTGAACTCAGAGTCCTTCAATTCGGGCTTCACTTCTTTCTTACAAGCCTCTGCTCTCTCACACTGGCTCTCTCAGAGCTCTTCATCCCCTTTATACACTTACCACCGCCCTCACGACCACCCAAAGAGTTCAGGTAACATCAAACCTTGCTTTCACATTTACATATTTACTGCTCATTTCATACCACTGACTTGAGCGTCGGAGTGCCCCCGGAACCCACCACACCGGTGGGCAGTCTATTCCCGCTCACTCTACTTTATTTTGCAGGATCGCTAATGCCCCCGACCTACAAATTCTCGATTGTGGACCTCGATCGAAATCCAGCATCCATAATTTGGCGCCCACCGTGGGGCCTTAGCGATTCATAGCAAGCAAAGACCCATCAGTCTACAATCCTTACAAACACAACTACTCATGGCTTCAAGAAACAAGCAAATTTCAGATTCAATGGTCCACAATTTTTCAATCTATAAGAACAGTTACAATTATTGGAAGAGGAAAATCTAACCATATGAAGCTCCAACATTAATCCAGCAATTGGAGCAAACTTCTTCAACCTCCCAAAGGCGCGAGGCTACGACCCTGCTATTCAATCCAATCTCTAGGAAGCATTCAAGCGACAATCTTCCATCAGATGAATGTTCACTGAATCACCAAAGAAGCCAAAATATTTTTCTAACCGACCTAGTGTAAGACTCTCCAAAAAAAAAATTTGAATGGCCCTAACAAGCCTACTGCCCAATAAAGTGGTCTACTCGACAAAGCTCCATCACAAACAGTCGCATTGGAACTTGCTAAGATAGTACAAATTAAGGGCGAACCCTCAACGCTATATCCAAAATCTTCAGAAGTCTATTTAAGAATGCAGCATACAATAATCCCTTAGGCATAGCTAGCAGAATAACACTTAACAAAATTATCATGGCCAAAATCCATCAGCCTTTGCTGCTAGACACACCAAAAAAATTCTAAATGTAAAATTCCCCTTCTAATCCTCTCCATAATTGCGATCATGTGCTCAGCTGTAATTGTTGCCTTGCATTGTATCAAATCTGGCAACTCAAATCCTCTGTCACTTCATCAAATTCCGAGCTGAACCCTTCAGGCCGTCCAAGCATGCGACGTGATTAGTAAAAACGCCACTTGGACATGCATTAGCGTCTTCATTGGAGTTTATGGTTTGTTTTTTAAGAGCTGCCATGGAATCTTCAATTCTTTTAACTGATAACCCCATCAAGCTTCACGTGGCTGAAAAGTTGAGTTGAGAACTCACTACCAAAAGCAAGAAGCCACACTACATCACTGCCCCAATAAAGCAACCCATCACCAAAGTTGACGCAAATAGCATGAAAAAGCCCAAAATCCCTACAAAAATTATAGTTTGTAACTTGTCCCAAAAGAGCCACAATAACCAAGGGAACCGTAAGCCCAAAGCCCATCTCACGCCCATCACCGAAATAAGGCTATCAAACCCATCAACTCACACGCCTACCAAATCATGCCCCACAAATCAGACGTGAGCCTGTTAAGTAATCCCACATCGACTATTTTCATGAAGAGCAAGGGAATGAGTAAAACAAAACCAACTCAAGTAGCGCATGGTAAGCAAATTCAATGATAATTGAATATGCATGTATGAAAAGTCCACTCGACACAATGCGATGATTGCCTAATAGAGTTCTTCCTTTATTCCAAACAATTTTAATTTCAAAAGCACAAGACATTATTCTAGAGAACCATTCAATGCCTCAGACAGTATTGTATCAAGCAACAGACACAAAGAAATTAATATATTACTTACACCCATTCGACATGGAGCACATGATGCTTGGCAGAGGCTCCATTCGACACTACAAGCACATATGTCAAGAATTGGTTGAATATCCCATTCGACATGATGCAAAGAATGTTTGGCTGAAGCACCATTTGACACTACACACGTAGATGTATATCATTTGTCAGAGGTCCCATTTGATAGGATATAGGTTAGCATCAAGGATTTGTGCCATTAAACATGACACACAAGAAGGTTTCTCATTGATCTATCATCCCACTTGACATATATGGGATGATAAAACATCTCGTTCATACTACTATCCATACTACAAGGTGTGTGGCTATCAACTTCACATTACATGGAAAATTCCTAACACTCCTAGGCTACTTGGAATGATTATCAACTCCTCCAGACTAAGTCAAAGGTTAGTCATCATCTCCATGCTACGTTGATTTAATATTGCCAACTTCATACTGCATATGGAATCTATTATCATGCCTAGTAGAATGAAGAACTCTCTTGGATCTCCTTTAGGTCCAATCGACCAACCTTTATCAGGTTAGGTAGTATGAAAATTCTATGTGACTTTCATCAATGTTCATTCTATTGTAGTATCATTGACCTTCTTCAGGTCTTGTATAATTAGTAATAACCTTGATAGGCATTTATCTCTTCCATACAACATATGAAGATAATCATCTCTACACTACGTTTGGAGATTATCATCCACTCTAGACTACATGGATGGATTTCCATAAACTCTAGAAAGCATTGGAAGAGCCCCATGAACCTTCATCAGGTTCATTCGACCGTAGTCTTCTGACCTTCATCAGGTAAGGTAGAATGAAAATTCTCTTGAACCTCTATCAGGTTCAGTCAACCAACCATTATCAGGTTAGGTAGTATGGAGATTCTTTTGGACCTTCATCAGGTTCATTCGACAGTAGTCTTATAGACAGGTAGAATGATAATTATTTTGGACCTTCATCAAGTCCATTAGACACGTCCATTCGACAGTAGTCTCGTAGAAGAATGAGTAGTGATGACTTTCATCAAGTTCATTCCATTGTAGCATCATAGACCTTCTTCGGGTCTAGTATAGTTAGTAATGACCTTGATAGACATTCATAAAATCCATACTACATATGAAGATAATCATCTACTCCACACTACAAATGGATAGATTATATCATCAGCTGTAAACTCCATTCGACCGTAGTCTCATGACATTCATCAGGTCTTGTAGAGTGAAGATTCTCATAGATATTCATCAGGTTCATTCGACCATAGCTTCATGAACCTTCATCAGGTTATTTTCGACCGTAGTCTCCTGACCTTGCTCAGGTCAGGTAGAATGAAGATCCATATAGACCTTCATCAGGTTCATTCGACCATAGCTTCATGAACCTTCATCAGGTTCATTCGACCGTAGTCTCCTGACCTTCCTCAGGTCAGGAAGAATGAAGATTCACATGGACATTCATCATGTTCATTCGACCATAGCTTCATTAACCTTAATCGGGTTCATTCGACCGTAGACTCCCGACCTTCCTCAGGTCAAGTAGAATGAAGATTCAAATGGACTTTCATCAGGTTCATTCGACCATAGATTCATAGACCTTCATCAGGTTCATTCGACCATTGATTCATGGACCTTCGTCAGGTTCATTCGCCCATTGCTTCATGGACCTTTATCAGGTTCATTCGACCGTAGTCTTCTGACCTTCATCAGGTCAGGTAGTATGAAGATTCATTTGGACCTTCATCAGGTTCATTCGACCATTGCTTCATGGACCTTTATCAGGTTCATTCGACCGTAGTCTTCTGACCTTCATCAGGTCAGATAGTATGAAGATTCATTTGGACCTTCATCAGGTTCATTCGACCATTGCTTCATGCACCTTTATCAGGTTCATTCGATCGTAGTCTTCTGACCTTCATCAGGTCAAGTAGTGTGAAGATTCATTTGGACCTTCATCAGGTTCATTCGACCGTAGTCTTCTGACCTTCATCAGGTCAGGTAGTATAAAGATTCATGGACCTTTATCAGGTTCATTCGACCGTAGTCTTCTGACCTTCATCAGGTCAGATAGTATGAAGATTCATTTGGACCTTCATCAGGTTCATTCGACCATTGCTTCATGAACCTTTATCAGGTTCATTTGACCGTAGTCTTCTGACCTTCATCAGGTCAGGTAGTATGAAGATTCATGGACCTTCGTCAGGTTCATTCGACCATTACTTCATGGACCTTTATTAAGTTCATTCGACCGTAGTCTTTTGACCTTCATCATGTCAGGCAGTATGAAGATTCATTTGGACCTTCATCAGGTTCATTCGACCATTGCTTCATGAACCTTTATCAGGTCAGGTAGTATGAAGATTCATGGACCTTCGTCAGGTTCATTCGACCATTACTTTATGGACCTTTATCAGGTTCATTCGACCGTAGTCTTCTGACCTTCATCAGGTCAGGTAGTATGAAGATTCATTTAGACCTTCATCAGGTTCATTCGACCATTGCTTCATGAACCTTTAACAGGTTCATTCGATCGTAGTCTTCTGACCTTCATCAGGTCAAGTAGTGTGAAGATTCATTTGGACCTTCATCAGGTTCATTCGACCGTAGTCTTCTGACCTTCATCAGGTCAGGTAGTATAAAGATTCATGGACCTTCGTTAGGTTCATTCGACCATTACTTCATGGACCTTTATCAAGTTCATTCGACCGTAGTCTTCTGACCTTCATCAGGTCAGGTAGTATGAAGATTTATTTGGACCTTCGTTAGGTTCATTCGACCATTGCTTCATGAACCTTTATCAGGTTCATTCGATCATAGTCTTCTGACATTCATCAGGTCAGGTAGTATGAAGATTCACATGGACCTTCATCAGGTTCATTCGACCATTGCTTCATGAACATTTATCAGGTTCATTCGACCGTATTCTTCTGACCTTCATCAGGTCAGGTAGTATGAAGATTCATTTGGACCTTCATCAGGTTCATTCGACCATTGCTTCATGGACCTTTATCAGGTTCATTCGACCGTAGTTTTCTGGCCTTCATTAGGTCAGGTAGTATGAAGATTCATTTGGACCTTCATCAGGTTCATTCGACCATTGCTTCATGGACCTTTATCAGGTTCATTCGACCGTAGTCTTCTGACCTTCATCAGGTGAGCTAGTATGAAGATTCATTTGGACCTTCATCAGGTTCATTCGACCATTGCTTCATGGACCTTTATCATGTTCATTCGACCGTAGTCTTCTGACCTTCATCAGGTCAGGTAGTATGAAGATTCATTTGGACCTTCATCAGGTTCATTCGATCATTGCTTCACGGACCTTATCAGGTTCATTCGATCATTGCTTCACGGACCTTATCAGGTTCATTCGACCGTAGTCTTCTGACCTTCATCTGGTCAGGTAGTATGAAGATTCATTTTGACTTTCATCTGGTTCATTCGACCATAGCTTCATGGATATTCATCAGTTTCATTCGACCATAGTCTCCTGACCTTCATCAGGTCAGGTAGAGTGAAGTTTCACATGGACCTTCATCAGGTCCATTCAATCGTAGTCTCATGGGCCTTCATCAAGCTTAGGAGAGTGAGTGATGACTTCTTTGGACTCTCATCAAGTCCATTCGACAAGTCTATTCAACCTTAGTCTCATAAATCCTCATCAGGAGAATGAGTGATGAGTTTCATGGACCTTCATCGGGTTCATTTGATAGCCCATTCGACAGTAGTCTCATGGACCTTCATCAAGTCTAGTAGTATGAGAAGGAAAGACCTTCATCAGGTCTAGTAGAGTAAAGACCCTCATTGACCCATGTTAGATCTTATAGAATGATGAATGAAGACCCTCATGGATCTTCATCATGTCTGGAGTGTAGACTCACATGTACCTTCATCAGGATTAATGGAGTGTGTAGACTTTCTTGGACCTTCATCGGGTCGTTTGGAGTGTAGACTCCCATGTACCTTCATATGGTATAATGGAGTGTGTAGAATTTCTTGGACTTCATCGGGTCGTTTGGAGTGTAGACTCCCATGTACCTTCATCAGGTATAATAGAGTGTGTAGACTTTATTGGACTTTCATCTGGTCATGTGGAGTGTAGACTCTGATGTACCTTCTTCAAGTGTTGTAGAATTAAAACTTTCTTAGACCTCCATCAGATCTGGTAATTTGTAGACTCCAATGTACCTTCATCGATATGTATGGTCGTCTTGATACATAAGACAATGAAACATCCTCCATATGGGTTCAGAATGGTCCCTTACTTATGCCACTTGTAATGAAATGATTTGTGCAATAATCTAACCAAGCCTAAGCAACATATTTTTCCAAGGATAATTTACTCCTAAGTTCTCATGTATAAAATAAATTATCATAACGGTAAACATACAATGATCTCATGAATATGTTTCAATTATATAATGCAGAAAACAAAGAACAACCTAAACATAATACAAATTCCAACGCAAAATAAATGATTAATCATGCTTGAAAATAAACAACTAAATAGGCTAAATCATGCTTATGAACCAAGTAACATACTAACGGCCTAATCATGCTTGAACACCATCTCATGAACACATCAAATAGATAAACACGGGGATACAAATGGATGATAACAGTGAAAGCATCAATAATGGAAAGGTATGATTAATTACATGATACAAGAGAAACCACCCAAGAAGCAATTATGCATGAAATGTGATGAAAATGAATCAGTTCAGTGTATGCAAGTTCGTGTAGCGTTTGAAAACACATTCGAATGGTAAACAGAAGGTTCTCGTTCGTGTAACGTTTAAGAACGCATTCGAACGGGACAATACCTGATGAAACAAAATGCATGCGCGTTCGAATAGAGTTTGAAAATGCGTTCGAACGGTAAACAGAAGGTTCGCGTTCGCATAGCATTTGAGAACACGTTCGAACGGGACAAGACCTGATGAAACAAAATGCATGCGCATTCGAGTAGCGTTTGAAAATGCGTTCGAATAGGAAACAGAAGGTTCGCGTTCGTGTAGCGTTCGAGAACGCGTTCGAACGGGACATGACCTAACGCATGATAGACGATGCAAACACATACACAGATGCACAATGTAGGACCCCGTTGTTGGAGTTCTACGATCCTGAGGATCGAATATAAAGCATAAAACATGTATGAATACAATCGAGGAAGTTGTGGAATACTTACATCGAGCGGTTGAGCGATGCGGTGGACAACAAAAATTTTTCTTCTCCCTCATAGAGTGCTCGACAGTGAGCAGTTTTCACTCTCCAAGATTCGGCCATTGATGTTCTTAAAGCTCCAAGCTTTGTGATGAAATGATTCCATGCACACGGGTGGGTTTCCCTATCACCTTCGTATGTCTCTTTGAGTGCTAGCTCTTGATGTTTTTGCCACAAAACACCATAGTTTCTCCCTTCACTGTCACGGTTTTGAGCTGAAACAGAAAGGAAGAAATGGAGCCCAAATGGGCGTGAGAGAGAGAGTTGTTTGATTGTTGGAAGAAAGTGTATCTAATACATAAAATTAATTTCCAAAATTAATTACTTATTTTCTCTTTCTAAAAGTCAAGCCTTTAAGGTTCCAACCACTCACATCAACTCCATCAATCAATGAATAGTGACTGGCGTCAATCACTAAAAGTGAAAGACATCTATCACTTGATTGACGAATGATGTGACGCTAGATGCGACTAGCGATTTGACGCTTGATTTGACTTGCGTACCGCACTCAAATTCGAAATGCGAATGCGCTCGCAAACAATCCCGGGCTCGGGTTCGCTAATTCCAAATTAACGAATTTTCCGTTACGACGCAATTAAAAGATTATGCCTAGCGAAATCACTATTCACGTCGCTAACGAATTAATTCTAAATTAACTCGTTTCCCCGAATTAAAATCTAATTTTAATTCCGCGTCGAAATCCAATTTCGTATAATATATCGAATATATTATTTTATCGATTAATTCCAAATTAATCGTTCTCTCTCTTTAAATGATATTTTATCCCAGATAAAATATCTCCGTAATTAATCCAAGATTAATTTTCTCTCTCATCAAATTAATCTCAGATTAATTAAAGTGCGAGTCATACTGACTGGCGTAAACACATGCGTATAACGCAAGCGCACGTATCGTTCAAGTAGTATAAAAAGTATCGATCCCACGAGGACTTAATATTTAAACTATTAATTTTATGAGGTCAAATGATTACTAGTATCTAATAGGTTGTTTGATTGATTTGAAATGGTGACGATTCTAAATTTAAAAATAAACAAGTAAATAAGATTGTTCGAAAGTAGATTTTTAAGGAAATTCAATATTAAAAACTATCTAGGGTTGTGATTTCTTCTAATATCATTTTAAAGATGAAGTGGTTATCTTAAAGTTGGGTAATACGTTGATTTATTAACCTGGAACACTAAATTATGTGTAAGCCTCTGTCGATGGTCAGACACAAATATCCAGATTAACCTAATTGAACCATATGTCTTTGTCAACCAAATTATCTGGATTCATTAAGATTAAGTTCCAATTATGGCTACCCCCGCCCGACAGGTATATTCCTATCCTGTAAGGAAATCCATTAACGGGTTATCTATCCTCAAGGAAGATCGTGGGCTATTGAGTCTAAGGTCTTAAACCTAAAATCCCTATGTCTAGTTCATTTTAAGTTTACCTTATCAATTTTATTAGTGGCCAGTTAATAAAAAGGCATTAAGATTAAGACTCAATAAATAAATCTTTATATTACCCAAATTATAATTTAACCCTTATAGACCGGTGATAATAGATTTCATCACAACCCTAGATAAATAACTTAGTTATGACACATAGCTAGGGCTGGTATAAACTTAAAAGTAAAAGCCATAAAATAAAAGTGCTGAAAAGTAATTGCGTAAAGTAAAAGCTTAAAAGTAAAATAAAATAAAAATGCTAAGGTAAAAGGAATTATTTCTACTACTACTAATTTAGATATCTCCCAGAAAATAATATATAAACTTGTGATAATATTACCAACCGACCAATCTGGCGGTATCCTGATTAAGTCAAATTAAGTCCAACCAGCCATTAAGGCGGAACCAAAATTAACCTACCATATAGGCGGTAAGGGAATTTAATTATCAACCGACCAATCTGGCGGTATCCTTGATTAGTCAGGTTTAAACCAGATTAAAATGAATTACCAACCGACCAATATAGCGGTATCCTTTTTAAGTCAATATTTTAAATAGTTAATATATTATTTTTAAGGGAGATTAATCTAAATAGCAATAGTAAAAGAATTACCTTTCACCCTAGCATAGGGAAGTTACCTCCTCATAATGAATAGTAAAAACTGTAAAATAAAGAAAGTAAATTATTATTATTACAGAACGTAATTAAAAATTACAAAACTAAATTAAAAGAAACTTAGAGAGAGAAGAACTCCCTATTTACATCAAAGAAATGAGAGAGAATGGTACAACAAAAACTGAAATCTCGAGCTCAATTTATAGGCGCGGGTAAGCTTCCAGCGTCGCGACACCAAGGGTCTACGCGTCGCGACGCCAGAACAGTGAATCGTGGCACGCTGAGGGCTTGACACGTGGCGATTCGGATAAGAGGATAAGGCGACACGTGGCGAGGTGGCTAAGAGCTCAATGATTAAGCTGACGTGGCGATGACGTGGCAAGGCTGCTGAGATCAATTGTCGGCACCGTAGGATTGTGACACGTGTCACGATGTGATTGGCTGATGCTGACGTGGCATGTTGACTCGGTTGACCTGCCGACGTGGATGATGACGTGGCATGACGTAAGGCAAAGGTTGACTCATTGACCGATGACGTGGTGATGACATAGGATGACACATGGCACATGTGGCAATTGTGAGTGTCGGCACCGTAGGATGATGACACGTGGCACGGCGCACGTTAGCAGATCGGTTATGGTTGTGACACGTGTCACGGCGCACGTTAGCAAAGTCAAACTTCTCAAATTCTGACCCGTAGACCCGGCGCACGTTAGCAGACTCCGATGCACGTTAGGCGTCGCGACGCCAAGGGCTTGGGCGTCGCGACGCGAGAAATGACCAAAATGCCCTTTTTGCCAATTTTTACTGTTTTGCTCCAAATCACCTCCAGAATGTCCTGAAACTTTATTTATCTACAAAATAACACAAAACACATCAAAATATTCACAAGACTCAAGAAACTATACAAAATATTAGGATAAATGAGTGGGAAATAGTGATAGATTTACCACTCATCACACCCCCAAACCTAACATTTTGCTAGTCCTCGAGCAAAATATAGAATAAAATAACATAAATAAATTAACTAAGCCACTTTCGTAGGGATCACAGTTGCATTTAGCATATGCAACAAGCCTTTAAACCCCTAGGTGTCCCTAGTGGACGAGTTGTAGTCTCGTGAGGGTTTACAGCAATGATACCCACAAACATTTTACAAAAGTAAAAAGGTAGTGAAACTAATGCACACAAAAGCAAAAAGACAAGCGAAAATAGAATAAAGAAGTTAGTGACTAATCAGGTGAAACTTCTACTCCAATTACTAGTTGTTTTGTTTCTTTCTAAATTACTGAATAAGTAAATTCTCCGATTATTTTTACCATTCTTCATATACATAGCCAACAAATATTAAACAACTTATTTTTGCCCACAACAGTCATAAGTGTACAGTTGATAAGAGAGTAATATTTTTGTCCTAAAGTTCTATTAGATTTCACACCTTTTTGTAGCAATAGAATAATTTTTCTCATTTTTCTGATTTTTCTTTGATTTGTTCTCTATTTTTTATTTATATACAATATCTTCCATCTATGTAGCGAGCTTTGGGTCGGTGGCTCCCAAACCAGTTGGCTTTAGGGCACTAGGTGTTAAAGCACCCCTACGGACTTAATACTCAGATTTCGGATATATATATTTTTACAGCATCTTTGATCCATGTAGCGAGCTTTGGGCCAGTGACTCCCAAACCAGTTGGTTTTAGGGCACTAGGTGTTAAAACACCCTTACAGACTTAATAACTCGGATCTCGGACGTTTTTTTTTTTTTTTTACTCTATCACTTTTTTTAGATGCTTCCTCCAATTAAACTAGAGAACTGAATATTACAAACTTTTCAATTTTAGCTCATGTCTGTATGTTACTATGTATGTTGATAATATCTGCCAACTGAGCATATGAAGATTCATTTTAGTCAATTTTATGGAGAATTCACAAATTAAATAATTTAAAAGGAAATAAACAAAAATTAACTTGTTTTGAAAATAGGTTTGAGATACGTCTCAGGAGTAGAAATTCCTTACTCAGCTATCTGTTACCAATTTCACCTTTTTAGTCAAAATAAAAACTTAAGAACACAAAATATTTTTGTAATTTTTGAAAATTTTTCAATTTTTTTTGTATTTTTCGAAAACAATTTGAACAAAAACAAAAACAACATACAACTAAAAACAAGATATTAATCAACTAATTTCCTCCCCCAAACCTAAATGAGACATTATCCCCAATGTCTTAAACAGTAGAAGAAGAGTTTAGAAGATAATATTTGGTTAGCTGAAATTCTACAGGAAATTAAAAGTTAAGATCCAGATTAATTCGACGCCTCTTACCACGATCGTCCTCGGACCAATTTATCTTTGAAATGATAGGGTCAACTTTTGGTTCATAGGCTATGAGTTGGTCAATTAGATCTGGAGCAGTTCTGCCAGTAAAGAGAAGTTCTTTTAAAGGTTTTGATATGAACCCATTTCTCCGAGCATCATCAAGAAACACACAAAGAAAATCATAAAACCCATCAACGTTGTACAGCCCAATTGGTTTCTGGTGTATGTTCAGGTTCGCCCAAGATAGTACAATAAAAATTTCCTCCAATGTGCCCAAGCCACCTAGCAAAGCAATAAAAGCATCAGCACGGTTAATCATTTCTACCAGTCGTTCAGACATACTTGGCACGATCAGTTCCTCTCCGTTTGATGGCTCAATAAGATTTGCCTCTGTCAAGGGTTTTGGGATGATTCCCAAAATGTGACTGCCTCCTTCCTGTGCAGCCTTTGAAATGATCCCCATAAGTCCAAGATTGCCTCCGCCATATATTAAGTGCATATTCCTTGCAGCTAAGACTCGACCCAATTCCTGTGCTGCTTCTATGTATTGTGGTTTAGTACCAACAGTACTACCGCAAAACACACAAATGTTTTCAACTCGTCTTCTTGAAGTGGCTTCCATTTTTTACTCTGGATGTCTTTAAAAGTGCAATGATGAGTTGAATTTATAATACCTGAAAAAGGGTGAGTAAAAATAGCACAAGTATCTTCCAAAGGATGATTAGTAGCAAAATAGTAAAATAGATCGTGATATGGTCAAAAAGGTCTGGATCCTGTCGGAGAAAATAAAAGAAAACAACAAAATAAATCAAAATTATTAGGAAAAGACAAATAGATATAATATGTACAAGAATTTACAGCTTGATTAACGTCTATGCGTCAGGGACAAGCTTCCATCATCCAATTTTCTTATAAATTGGTAAAAGGGTCTTTTTGAGTCAGATTCCCAAGACTTAACTGTTGTCTTCTTTTTGAAATTGTGTATGTAATTTGCGAAAGGCTATGTGAACATATCCACGGGATGCGTCTCAAGAGTCGAAGATATATCATCTAAAGACTCCTTACTCAAGCCATCCCTAATGAATTTAATTTTGTCTTCGCGATTATCAGACACCATTCCTAAAGAACGACAACGAGTATTGCAATTCCAACGTGCACATTTGTAACAAACACCCATTTGCTTAGCTCTTCGTTTCTTTGCATAGGTACTTCTTCCAAAACCAGGCAGATGTGAAATAAAAGAGTCTGAAGACTCACCTGCCAATCGGACTCGTGCTTCAATTACCCAACGAATGTCATTGGGAACACCATGGATCGTCAGTAACCTCATCTGTTCCAAGCGAGCTTTGTAAACTTTCATTAAAGATTTTTGAGGGAGAGAGGGAAATTGCTTGTGAAGATTTGCGAGAGCTTCTTCCATCTTGAAATGACTTAATCTGTAAAAACTAAACACATAAAATTAAAATCACACCAAATCACAATATATACAAAAATTGCATGGGTTGCCTCCCTGCGAGCGCTAAGTTTAATCGTCGTCAGCTAGACGTGGACTTCTCGAACGTTTATGCTGGATCTGAAAGTGTGACACTTTCTTTTTGTCGCTCAAATGATTCTCCCCAGTAGTGCTTGACACGCTGACTGTTAACCTTGAATGTGTGTGGTGCTGGGATCTAGTAACTCAACATCTCCATATGGTAAAACCTGAGTGATCACAAATGGTCCGGACCCCTAGATTTCAACTTTCCAGGGAAAAGTTTCAATCTCGAGTTGTACAACAACATCTGCTGCATTGGTTCCAACTTTCTGTGCACTATTTTTCGGTCATGCCATTTTTGGTCTTTTCCTTGTATAATTGGCATTGTCATAAGCATGTAGGTGAAATTCCTCCAATTCATTGAGTTGGTGAAGTATTTTCTCTCCTGCAGCTTGTGAGTCAAGATTCAACTTCTTCAGTGCCCAGTACGCCTTGTGTTTAAGTTCAACTGGCAGATGGCACGCTTTCCCAAACACCAATCGATATGGGGACATACTAATGGGTGTCTTGTAAGCTGTTCGGTAGGCCCATAATGCGTCATCTAGTTTTGTAAACTAGTCCCTCCTTGTTGATCCAACGGTTCTTTCTAGGATTCTTTTGATTTCCCTGTTTGAAACCTCAACCTGTCCATTTGACTGTGGATGGTAAGTTGTGGCAATCTTGTGAGTAACTTCATATTTGGATAGAAGTGCATCGAAGTATCTGTTGCAGAAATGTGAGTCACCATCGCTGATAATTGCCCGAGATGTTCCGAACCGAGTGAAAATGTTCTTTTTTAGGAATTTGATCACCACTTTTGAATCATTGGATGGTTTAGTGCAATTGCTTCAACCCATTTGGAGACGTAATCTACAACAACCAGGATGTACAGGTTTCCAAATGATGGAACAAAGGGTCCCATGAAATCAATACCCCATACATTGAATATCTCCACTTCCAGAATGTTTTGCAACGGTCTTCATTTCTCTGAAATATTCCCCGTTCTTGGCACCTGTCACATTGAAAAGAAAAAAGATAAGCATCTTTAAAAAGTGTGGGCAGAACAAACCTGATTGAAGAACTTTTGCTGCAGTTTTGTTTCCACTGAAGTGTCCGCCATATGGTGATGAATGACAGTGTTGCAAAACACTGTTGACCTCATCCTGTGGAACACAACGTCTCAATAATTGATCAGCACAACGTTAAATAGGTACGGTTCATCCCAGACATAATGCTTGACTTCTTTGAAGAACTTCTTCCGTTGCTGAGTTGTCCATTCCAACGGCCATTTTCCTGACACAATATAATTGACATAGTCAGCATACCAAGGGACTCTGTTGTTTTATGGCAAACAGCTGTTCATCTGGAAAAGTTTCTTTGATTGTCAATTATTTGTCAGCTGTTTCTCCATTCTCGAGCCTCGATAAGTGATCTGCCACCTGGTTTTTGTTCCTTCCTGTTCCTGTCTGAATCTCCCAAAGTCACTTGAGAAGAAGTATCCAACGATCAATTGGGTTTGGCATCTTTCTTTGTGATCAGATATTTGATTACTGAATGATCTGTGTAGACCACCACTTTGGGACCCAGCAGATAGGAGCATAATTTTTCAAAAGCATACACAACTGCGAGCAACTCCTTTTCAGTGGTTGTGTAGTTGAGTTGAGCTTCATTTAAGTTTGGCTGAAAAGTAGTAATGGTTTGAAAAAATTTTGCTTTGCGTTGTCCCAAAACTGCACCTACAGAAAAATCACTAGCATCGCACATCACTTCAAATGGAAGGGTCCAGTCTGGTGCTACAATGATGGGGCATAGACCAGCTTCTGTTTAAGATCTCGAAAGCTTTCTGGCATTCTTTGGTGAAGTTGAAAGGCACATCCTTTTCCAGAAGATTGCAAAGAGGTTTAGCAATCTTGGAAAAGACTTGATAAATCTCCTGTAAAAACCTACATGTCCGAGAGAAAACTCCGAATCCCTTTGACAGATGTTGGTGGAGGTAGTTTTTCAATTGTTTCAATCTTTGCTTTGTCTACCTCGATTCCCTTTTGTGAGATCCGGTGTCCAAGAACAATGCATTCATGTACCATGAAATGGCATTTCTCCCAATTGAGTACCAGGTTTGTATCTTCGCACCTTTGTAATACTTGTTCCAAATTTTGCAAGCAATGGTCAAAAGAATCTCCAAACACATAAAAGTCATCCATGAATACCTCCATACTCTGCTCCAGCATGTCTGAGAAAATAGCCATCATGCAACGCTGAAAAGTGGCGGGGGCATTACATAATCCAAATGGCATCCTGCGGAAAGAAGAAAGTACCATAGGAACATGTAAATGTGGTTTTCTCCTGATCTTCTGGGGCAATAGCAATCTGATTGTACCTGAATATCCGTCAAGAAAGTAATAGAGAACTATAATCCGCCAGTCTGTCTAACATCTGATCAATGAATGGTAGTGGAAAATGGTCATTTCTCGTGGCTTTGTTCAGCTTCTTGTAATCCATGCATACTCTCCACCCAGTCACGTTCTTGTTGTGAATCAGCTCGTTCTTTTCATTGGTGACCACAGTAATTCCTCCTTTCTTTGGTACACACTGCATAGGACTTACCCAAGTGCTATCTGAGATGGGGTAAATGATGCCAGCATCCAACCATTTAATGATTTCTTTCTTCACGACTTCCTTCATGATTGGATTGAGTCTCCGTTGATGCTCCACTGTGGGTTTGTACTCATCGTTCATCAGAATTTTATGCATGCAAAATGATGGACTAATGCCTCGAATGTCTGCTATAGTCCAGCCAATGGCTCTTTTGTGCTCTCGTAACACTTTCAGTAGCTTTTCTTCATGCTCCAATGTTAGTGAAGAAGAAATAATAACAGGTAATTCAGAAGAGTTTCCAAGAAATGCATACCTGAGATGGCTCGGAAGTAACTTTAGTTCCAGCTGCGGTGGTTCTTCAATCGAAGGCTTGATTCGATCTTTCTTTGGCAGTTCCAAACTTTCAACTGGTGGTGTTGCTTTGAATCGGAATGGTTTGTCAAGGTAGTTGATACATTCCAAGATTTCAGCATCTAGTTCGCTGTCTGTCATGTTAGTGATGCAAGCTTTAAGTGTATCTGTGGGATTTGCTCAGTATTTTGAAGATATATTATCAACAACATCAACTCTGAAGCATTCTTCTTCTTCCTTTTCATCGCTCGGGAATTTCATGGCTTTGAAAACATTAAGGTCACTTCTTGGTCCTGCAACGTTCATGGTCAGTTCTCTTTTTGTACATCAATCACAGTTTTACATGTAGCCAAGAATGGTCTCCCAAGAATGATAGGTATTTCTTTGTCTTCTTCCATGTCAAGGATGATGAAATCTGCTGGAAGATGAGTTTGTCAACTTTAACTAGCACATTTTCCACGACTCCTCTCGGAAATGCGAGTGTTCGATCAGCAAGTTGCAAGAGACGAAGTAGGCATTGCTTCTCCAATTTGCAGTTTCCTGAAAATAGAAAAAGGCATTAAATTAACACTGGCACCTAAATCACATAAGCTTTTACCGATGTAATTTCTCCAATGGTGCAATGGAACTGTGAAACTGGCAGGATCTTTCAACTTCGGGGAAGTTTCCTCTGAATGATGGCGCTGCATTCTCTTCCGTCAAAGCTACGTCTCGTAATCTCCCAATCTCCGTTTTCATGAAAGAATGTCTTTCATGAATTTGACATAGCTGGGCATTTGTTCCAAGGCTTCTGCAAATGGTATGTTAATGTGCAGCTTTTTGAAAATCTCCAAGAAACGAGCAAACTGTTTGTCTAGTTTGTTTTTCTGAAGACGTTGAGGAAAATGTGGAGGTGGAATGATCTTTCTGGTTCTTTTTCCTTTGCTTCTTTTTCCTCCATCTGTTTCTCGCTTCTTTTGGAACTTCTTCTTGGAACATCTTGATCCAACATCTTTGTTGATTTCAGTACCGCTTTTCAAAGTAATGGCTTGACATTGCTCCTTCCCTCGGTTCCTTGGATTGGGTTCTGTGTTGCTGGGAAGATTACCTGGTGGTCTGTAACTCTGAGCATTGGCCAGTTGTCCGATTTGATTCTCCAGTGCTTTGATGGAAGCTGATTGGCTCTGAATCATAGCTTCATATCTTTTTAATTGAGCTAGCATCTCTGCTATTCCTGGTTCATTTGTCTGCTCTTGGCTTTTGTTCTGTTGCTGGAATCCAGGTGGTGGATAGTTCCGTTGTTGGCCTGAATTGTTGCTCCATGAAAAATTAGGATGATTCCTCCACCCTGGGTTGTAGGTGTTGGAATATGGATTGTTCCCCTGCCTGTTGAAATTGTTGACATAATTCACCGTCTCTTCAAGTTGGTTTGGTTCTGGTACTCCTCCATATGGTGAACTTGTTGATCCAGTGGTAAGAGTCTCCATGAATTTGCATATCTGATCCAACATGGTGTTGACTGCTGTATTGGCTCCAACTTCATAAATTCCTGCAATTCTTTGAATTATGCTCCTTTCTGTTGGCCATAAGGAATTGTTGTTAGCCATTTCTTCGATTAGGTCCCAAGCTTGATCTTCTCCTTTTGCCATCAAAGCTCCTCCAGCAGCAGCATCGATTGTGGTTCTCATCAGTCCAGAAAGTCCATTATAGAAAGTTTGGACTTGAAGCCATTTTGGAATCTCATGGTGAGGACACTTCCGGAGCAAATCTTTGTACCTTTCCCAAGCTTCGTAAAGAGATTCTGAATCTTGTTGTACAAAAGATGTGATGTCATTCCTCAGTTTTGCTGTTCTGGCTGGTGGAAAGTATTTTGCAAGGAATTTGGTGGCTAGAGCGTTCCAAGTTGTGATGGAACCAGCTGGTAATGAATGTAGCCATGATTTTGCTCGGTCTTTCAAGGAGTATGGAAACACTCGCAGTCTCATTGCTTCTTCTGATGCTCGGTTGTAATTGAAAGTACCGCAAACTTCCAGAAGTTGCTGATGTGAGCATTAGTCTTCAGTTGCATTTCCTCCAAACTGCACGTCTCTGAATCATCTGAATGCAAGTTTTGATGTCACCCGTATTTTCTGGTAAGGGAGGAAGTACAATACAGGAAATGAGGCCATCTACCACCGGAATGGTTATGTCTCGAATAGGTATTGGTGTGCAACCTCCAAAGGTTCAGGTTCCATGTTGACTAAAGCTTCTTGGCCTTCTCGTCTTTCCCTTCTCAATTGTCTAATGGTTCTTTCAATTTCTGGGTCAAGCGGTTGGAGTTCAAAGCTTCTGGTTCGTCGCATGTAGTTTCTGAGAACCTGTAACACAAGAAAACAGAAATAATAAGTAAAAAGAAATTAGATACAAGTAAAGGTATCTAACCCCTAAAGTAATAGTAAAAGATAAATAAGTCCCCGGCAACGGCGCCAAAAACTTGACCGGCGTAAACACACGCGTATAACGCAAGCGCACGTATCGTTCAAGTAGTATAAAAGTATCGATCCCACGAGGACTTAATATTAAATTATTAATTTTATGAGGTCAAATGATTACTAGTATCTAATAGTTTTTGATTGATTTGAAATGGTGACGATTCTAAATTTAAAAATAAACAAGTAAATAAGATTGTTCGAAAGTAGATTTTTAAGAAAATTCAATATTAAAAACTATCTAGGGTTGTGATTTCTTCTAATATCATTTTAAAGATGAAGTGGTTATCTTAAAGTTGGGTAATACATTGATTTATTAACCTGGAACACTAAATTATGTGTAAGCCTCTGTCGATGGTCAGACACAAATATCCAGATTAACCTAATTGAACCATATGTCTATGTCAACCAAATTATCTGGATTCATTAAGATTAAGTTCCAATTATGGCTACCCCCGCCCGACAGGTATATTCATATCCTGTAAGGAAATCTATTAACAGGTTATCTATCCTCAAGGAAGATCGTGGGCTATTGAGTCTAAGGTCTTAAACCTAAAATCCCTATGTCTAGTTCATTTTAAGTTTACCTTATCAATTTTATTAGTGGCCAGTTATAAAAAGGCATTAAGATTAAGACTCAATAAATAAATCTTTATATTACCCAAATTATAATTTAACCCTTATAGACCGGTGATATTGGATTCATCACAACCCTAGATAAATAACTTAGTTATGACACATAGCTAGGGCTGGTATAAACTTAAAAGTAAAAGCCATAAAATAAAAGTGCTGAAAAGTATTGCGTAAAGTAAAAGCTTAAAAGTAAAATAAAATAAAAATGCTAAGGTAAAATGAATTATTTCTACTACTACTAATTTAGATATCTCCCAGAAAATAATATATAAACTTGTGATAATATTACCAACCGACCAATCTGGCGGTATCCTGATTAAGTCAAATTAAGTCCAACCAGCCATTAAGGCGGAACCAAAATTAACCTGCCATATAGGCGGTAAGGGAATTTAATTACCAACCGACCAATCTGGCGGTATCCTTGATTAGTCAGGTTTAAACCAGATTAAAATGAATTACCAACCGACCAATATAGTGGTATCCTTTTTAAGTCAATATTTTAAATAGTGAATATATTATTTTTAAGGGAGATTAATCTAAATAGCAATAGTAAAAGAATTACCTTTCACCCTAGCATAGGGAAGTTACCTCCTCATGTGAATAGTAAAAACTGTAAAATAAAGAAAGTAAATTATTATTATTACAGAACGTAATTAAAAATTACAAAACTAAATTAAAAGAAACTTAGAGAGAGAAGAACTCTCTATTTACATCAAAGAAATGAGAGAGAATGGTACAGCAAAAACTGAAATCTCGAGCTTAATTTATAGGCGCGGGTAAGCTTCCAGCGTCGCGACACCAAGGGTCTACGCGTCGCGACGCCAGAACAGTGAATCGTGGCACGTTGAGGGCTTGACACGTGGCGATTCGGATAAGAGGATAAGGCAACACATGGCGAGGCGGCTAAGAGCTCAATGATTAAGCTGATGTGGCGATGACGTGGCAAGGCAGCTGAGATCAATTGTCGGCACCGTAGGATTCTGTGATTGGCTGATGCTGACGTGGCATGTTGACTCGGTTGACCTGCCGACGTGGATGATGACGTGGCATGATGCGAGGCAATGGTTGACTCGTTGACCGATGACGTGGCGATGACATAGGATGACACGTGGCATACGTGGCAATTGTGAGTGTCGGTACCGTATGATGATGACACTTGGCACGGCGCACGTTAGCAGATCGGCTATGGTTGTGACACGTGTCACGACGCACGTTAGCAAAGTCAAACTTCTCAAATTCTGACCCATAGACCCGGCGCACGTTAGCAGACTTCGGTGCACGTTAGGCGTCGTGACGCCAAGGGCTTGGGCGTCGCGACGCGAGAAATGACCAAAATGCCCTTTTTGCCATTTTTATTGTTTTGCTCCAAATCACCTCCAGAATGTCCTGAAACTTTATTTATCTACAAAATAACACAAAACACATCAAAATATTCACAAGACTCAAGAAACTATACAAAATATTAGGATAAATGAGTGGGAAATTGTGATAGATTTACCACTCATCACATACGTCATCGGTGAATCTTCGGGAAGCGACCCTGAGATCCCCGGATATGTTGTAGTAAATTCGATCATCAGACTATCCGAACACGTAAGTACCTAGTACTACGTTTATACCAATTTACAAGACAGGTTGGCTTCTAGCAAAGCGCCATGCCTACCCAATTCTCCCATAACATGCGTACATGAATAAACGATCTATATCAGGCGTAGTATACATAGTATTGCGTATTTCGATCTAGTATCGGATGATCATATGCAAGGCCTGGGGCTGGTACAGTGTCTGCCCCATATGAAACATATATCGGATTACTAGCAACTAGTCTCTTTATTATCGGATAATCATGACCATGTCATATTATCCCGATGGTTGCAACCCTTTAGAGAACCAGTTCTGTATCCCTGTGCGATCATCAACTCCATATGACTGGAGTGACACTTCCATCTTGACATTACACCCAACACACTACGATTCTCAATATACCTAGCAGAGGCGTACACAGAACCTGTTAAAGCCCTGGACGACCAAAACCAAAGTATATTGATTGTCGCAAGTATTAGCGGTGCAAGTCTCAGGTTAAGAGCAAATACACCTACCCTGATTTCGGACTTCCATAGACACATAGTCATACTACCAATGGAATTCCAAGGGGGTCTATCCAGAGTGAAGCTGTTTCCCGTACCATCGGTAAACACAACCTCCTATTACACTTGCATAAATATCATATACCCAAATATATGAGAACTATGCCGTTGTGCCCTCACAAACGCACACATGTGTAATACTAGTCTTTTACGCATTTATCGATGTCCAATCTCGATAATACTCTGACTAGGGATATTTAATGATTTATCCTTCGTGGACTGATACTGTCTCATATCATTCTCAATCCAGGAACAAATCATAAGGACCTCCTATCATTTATGCATCTTGGTGATCTAATCACAAATGATAAGAGTGCAATCTCCTTTGTCACATAGTTTATTTGTACAACAACACCATGATCTGTACAAATAGTGACGTTATGGGTCATAATTGTCCAACACCCGTGTGCCCGATTGAACTTAGATTTATTATCGACCCAAATGGCTTCTATTGCCGCCTCAGCTGCAGTAATAACCAGCTTTTGTTGTTTATTCGGTTACAGTATCTTGCTTGGAATATTTCCAGCTCACTGTTCCGTTATTCAAACTGTATAGTACCGTTTGCGACTTTTAGTCATTTTATCGGTTATGGAACTTACAACAGTGATCCCAGTCACTTCAAGTTCTCCATCTCCATAGTTTAAGATATCATCCGTAGTTCTCTAAGATACTAAAGGATGTTCTTAACATCAATCCAGTGACTATCACTTGGATTGGCCCGATTGTGAATCCATATGCTCAAAGCGTATGAGACACCAGGTCACGTACATTTTTCAATGTACGAGTTCTCGGAGAGTTTTAACAACTTTAAATCTTTCCCAGAAGATCTTTATTCCTTGAATAAAGGTTGTTTCTCCCAGAATTCTATGGAGAATTTTCTCGAAAGCCAAGCTTTCGCCGATTATATTATGGGAATATCATTTCCAAGAAATGACATATTTTATCATTATTTACATGATATTTATTGTCAGTGCGCTCCCACTAACCCTCTTAATACACAAGAATCATTTTCGTTTTGAATTAAATAAACTATTATGATTACATCAAAACGATAATTCCAAGAACCTAATGCTTGCTTCAATCCAAACATGGATTGAATAACCCGCAAACCTTGTTTGCTAGTTTTGGGTACGACAAAACCGACAGGATGTTGTAAACATCCTCCAAAAGGTTTCCTTTTCAGGAAAGCAATTTTTCCGTTCAGCTGACATATTTCATAAATGAAACATGCAGCTTTAGCAAGCATTATCCAAATGGATTTACCGTGGCAACAGGTAAAAGGTTGAATCGTAATCGACACAATGTTGATAACGATACCTTTCCGCTAAAAGCCTAGCTTTATACGTTGGTATGTTGTCATCCATGTATGTCTTCCTTGAAGACTTATATAGTACCAATAGGCACAATGTCTTGCGGTACAACAACTAGTGTTCGAACATAGTTGATATACATGGATCCATTTCGGATTTTATGGCACTTTGCCATAATAGGGAGTCGATACCTTGTATCACTTCCTCATACGTAGTCAGTTGGTGTTCCTCAATAAGATTGAAATCTTTATGAGGTGAGATCAGAAACCCATACCCCAGGTTATTTTCTGACTCTCTCCGACTACGCGGTTCTTGTGTATTCGAAGATTATTGGTATAGTTTCATCTTTGATGAACTATTTTTGTTCCATTAGGAATCGGTGCCAGGAACAGTATTACTCTGATTTTCATCGAGTTTTACTATCCTCCCTCTTACCACTGCATATCGGTATTCCTCTTCGGAAAACCGCATGGTGAGCAACAATTACATTGTTCTCTTGTGAGTTGTATAAGTACTATAATTTGGTATCCCTATGATAACCTACAATTGGTCAAACCGTGATGTTTTAATACTTTAGCCGATCTGTTCGTCTATTTCGTGTCCAAATTTTAAAATTTTCCAATTTGTGTTTCAAAAGAGACACATAACCATAACGCGATGCCACATCCGTAAAGGTCATGAAATATTCATATACACCTCTAGCCTAGCTAGACATGGGCCCACTTGCTTCACTATGAACTAGGGCTAACATGTCGGTGGCATTTATACTTTTACCAAGTAAATGTGGTTTAGGCACTTTGCCCAAGAAACTAGATTCGTAGACTTTATTTGAATGGAATCAAATCAGTCCTAGTACCCACTCTTCGAAAGTGTGGATATACGATTCTTGTTTAATTGTGTCCCAGCAACAATGCCACAAATTAGTTTTTTCTGATCAAATCAGTTTGAGCTATTTATTTGTCATGTCTTATGTTTGAGATTTATTTATATTCAAAATATAAATTCTGTTATTCACATCTAATGTGTTTATCTCAATATCATCTTTATATAATAAAACACTTTAGTGTTCTAGAATCTAAAGGTTCACCGCAGCGTGTTAAACACCGATACAGAGATAATGTTCCTAGTCAAACTAGTTACAATATAACAGTATCCTAATTTAAGTACACACCCGAATGGTAGTTCCTAAACTTAGGTATATACGGTTAAAACAGCAACTTTTGTCCCGTTTCCGTTTCGCAGATGAATCTCAATTGATGTCAGTATCCTGTTCATAGCAGATTCTGAACACCAGTATATATTTATATATCACACTAAGTATTTAAAATCTAATTTTAATACTAGTAATGAACATATTTATGAAAAACATATTTGAAGTCGGAGCCAAGCCCGTCTTCAATTCCTTCATGTCTGCTTTGTCCAAACGGTAGTCACGCTTTCGCGATCCCGTTTGCCACATTTTAGGCAGACATTTTGGGATATGTCATTTATCTTCCCAGAAGATTATAATGATTTTGCCTTTGCCTTTTTTCACATTCCAGAAGCGTTTGGCCTAGCCTTGGCTTTCTGGAATATCGAAATAAGGTGCGTCTCGCGCTACTTGCCTAATTGCAAAGTTTGGCTTTATCTCCTTGAGAATAGTCACTAACTCTCCAAGAGTTATTATTGCAATTTAGTACTTGTAAGATCTAATAATAGACCTATGAAGATCCTTCAATTTCTTTATCATACTTAAGGATCTAATCCTTAGTTCTGATTCAGAAATTAAGGAGTCTACTGCGACAAGCTTAATGGATTAAGCATTTAAGTTATCATCACATGATTCTTCCAAAGATCATGCTCTACTATTTGCTTAACTCCGGGCTTAGGCCTAATATGTTATTTTATCAAATAAAGTAACTTATTAGTTTCCAGGACCATCCTGAAATTTTATTCCCAATTTGAAAATTAAACTATTTAAATACATTTTCCCTAGGATAATGTTTTAAATGCTAATCTTTCAATTTTACCTTGATTTTAATAGTCCAACTATTTAATCAACGATTTTGGTACTATTTATTATAATGATTACTATAGTCCAACTATTTAATCAATTATAATTTAAATGTTTGAATACAGTCCAACTGTTAATTAAAACAACGATTTAAATATTAGTCCAACTAGCATTTAATTTAATTGACGAATGATATTTGATTTGAGCGCGTATGACAAGTAATTAAACGAATATTGCAAATTCAATTCTTGCCTCCCACTATTTTACGACGAGCCTCTAACCCTCTGTCGACTACTCGGGAAACCGTGTTTCCTAGTGGGCTATGATCCCGTTAAATATCACACAATCTTGACTTTGGCCAACAAATTGTATGATAATTAAATAGGTAGATCTCTAAGATCAATTGGATCCAATCCAATTCCTAGATCCAGTAGGGGGACATCCAAGTCCGAAACATATATACAATATATATGCCAATATATCCAATATATTGCCTAACATTTTTCCTCTGAATCAACTAAGCCTTGGCTTTGGCACAACAAACTTAGTGATCCCAGTTAAGCGTGACCCATTGACATTGGAAAGCTTCGTAATCAATGTCGATGGACAAGAAGTGATCTTGACTTTGGCCAACAAATCACGACTTGGACAAGACACTGATATGGAATAAGGCTCTCTTGATTCAAACACATCCTCGACGGATAAAGGCCTTGACTTTGGCCAACAATCCAATGCCAGTCTTGGATCTTGAGTACGAATCACTCAATGGAAGGAAAAACGCTTAATATTTTGCGAGTGTTTTTCGCGTGCAAATTGGCAACCAATTTATTATCTTTGTTAAGGTCTCATCATCATACACCCTTAAACATGCATTCTAAACATATAATAAAGCGCGTATAAATAAATAATAATGATATACGGATGGATACTTTACACATTGATCCTAGATCAAATCTCTCCCTTTCTCTCTCCCGCTAGCACAAGTATTACTTCTACTCGTTACACTACACTTCTAAAGAAACCTCATTTACATTGAGGGGAATAGGTGAGAAGAGAATACAAAGAGTAAGGAGGTAATAAGGCTGGACACGCAGGTCCAATTAATAAATTCCAAATTTATTACAACAATTTCTAAAATTGCCCCACCCATCTAATATCCATCCGATATACATTATTCATGCATCGCAACCATGTATTCACACAAGCATGTTATCAATCAATCTAATCAAATTAATTAATCTGATAATTAATGACCGTCCAATGTTTAAACAACGATTTGATTTTGCTCGAGTCAAACTCGTTTTGCGAATAAGTACTCAAAGTACGAATTCTCGAATTAAATTAAACTACATAATTAAATCCAATTCAATTTGTATTTAATATTAATTCGCTATTTAATTCCAAATTAAATATTACACTTTATTAATGAACCTTTACGATTCAAATTCCAAAAGGCCCAATTAAACTTTAAAGGTCCATTAGTCGCATTTGGGCTTTATGGAAGCGGTTTTGGGCCCAATTGGATCCAACCAATTTAGCATAAACCTAACTTGGTACAACCAAGCCCAATAAGTCCATTTACAACATTACAAGCCCAATTTCCAAAATATGCCCAATTAACTAAATTACAAAAATCCAATTTTACAATTTAATTAACCAAAGTGCATTACATAATTAATTACCCAATTAACATTTCTAAAACATCAATTTAGACAACTAATCATGCTTATTAACAACAAAACATGTCCAACACATTTTATCAAAAATCAAACCCAATTACATGCTCTTATAGTCTCGGCAATATAGGGGATTTTATGTCCGATTCGAATTCAATCAAATTAAATCCAATTCAACGTTAAATCATCATTCCCAATTGATTTCCAACACATCCAATGATCAAAAAATCAAAAATTCCAAGACATTAGGGTATAGTGACATTCGGCCAAGCCAACAAAAATTGGGGAAAATCAATTTTCATGAAATTGATCCAATCAAACTTCAATTCAACATGTTTTAAGCATATTTAAACATCCAATTTAATCAAATCATGCTCAAATACATTTTACCCAAATTTAACCTTAAGTCATATTTCATGCTTTTACTTTGCTCTGATACCATTGTTGGAGTTCTACGGTCCCGAGGATCGAATATAAAGCATAAAACATGTATGAATACAATCGAGGAAGTTGTGGAATACTTACATCGAGAGGTTGAGTGATGCGGTGGATAACAAAAATTCTTCTTCTCCCTCCTAGAGTGCTCGGCAGTGAGCAGTTTTCCCTCTCCAAGATTCGGCCATTGATGTCCTTAAAGCTCCAAGCTTTGTGATGAAATGATTCCATGCACACGGGTGGGTTTCCCTATCACCTTCGTATGTCTCTTTGAGTGATAGCTCTTGATGTTTTTGCCATAAAACACCATAGTTTCTCCTTCACTGTCACGATTTTGAGCTGAAACAGAAAGGAAGAAATGGAGCCCAAATGGGCGTGAGAGAGAAGAAGTTGTGTGTGAGAGAGAGTTGTTTGATTGTTGGAAGAAAGTGTATCTAATACACAAAATTAATTTCCAAAATTAATTACTCACTTTCTCTTTCCAAAAGTCAAGCCTTTAAGGCTCCAACCACTCACATCAACTCCATCAATCAATGAATAGTGACTGGCGTCAATCACTCAAAGTGAAAGACATCTATCACTTGATTGACGAATGATGTGACGCTAGATGCGACTAGCGATTTGACGATTGATTTGACTTGCGTGTCGCACTCGAATTCGAAATGCGAATGCGCTCGCAAACAATCCCGGGCTCGGGTTCGCTAATTCCAAATTAACAAATTTTCCTTTGTGACGCAATTAAATGATTATGCCTAGCGAAATCATTATTCACGTCGCTAACGAATTAATTCTAAATTAACTCGTTTGCTCGAATTAAAATCTAATTTTAATTCTGCGTCGAAATCCAATTTCGTATAATATATCGAATATATTATTTTATCGATTAATTCCAAATTAATCGTTCTCTCTCTTTAAATGATATTTTATCCCAGATAAGATATCTCCGCAATTAATCCCAGATTAATTTTCTCTCTCATCTAATTAATCCCAGATTAATTAAAGTGCGAGTCATACGTCATCAGTGAATCTTCGGGAAGCGACCCATGAGATCTACGGATATGTTGGTAGTAAATTGGTCGTCGGACTATCCGAACACGTAAGTACCTAGTACTACGTTTATACCGATTTACAAGACAAGGTTGGCATCTAGCAAAGCGTTATGCCTACCCAATTCTCCAGAAACATGCTTACAGGAATAAGCGATATATATCAGGCGTAGTATACGTAGTATTGAGTATTTCGATCTAGTATAGGATGATCATATGCAAGGCATGGGGCTGGTACAGTGTCTGTCCCGTACGAAGCATATATCAGATTATTAGCAACTAGTCTCTTTATTATCGGATAATCATGACCAAGTCATATTATCCCGATGGTTGCAACCCTTTAGAGAACCAGTTCTGTATCTCTGTGCGATCATCAACTCCATATGACTGGAGTGACACTTCCGTCTTGACATCACACCCAACACACTACGATTCTCAATATACCCAGCAGAGGCGTACACAGAACCTATTAAAGCCCTGGACGACCAAAACCCAAGTATATTGATTGTCGCAAGTATTAGCGGTGCAAGTCTCAGGTTAAGACCAAATACACCTATGCTGATTTCGGACTTCCATAGACAAATAGTCATACTACCAATGGAATTCCGATGGGGTCTATCCAGAGTGAAGCTGTTTCCCGTACCATCGGTAAACACAACCTCCTATTACACTTGCATGAGTATCATATACCCAAATATATGAGAACTATGCCGTTGTGCCCTCACAAATACGCACAAGTGTAATACTAGTCTTTTACCCATTTATCGATGTCCAATCTCGATAATACTCTGACTATGGATATTTAATGATTTATCCTTCGTGGACTGATACTGTCTCATATCATTCTCAATCTAGGAACAAATCATAAGGACCTCATATCATTTATGCATCTTGGTGATCTAATCACAAATGATAAGAGAGCAATCTCCTTTTTCACGTAGTTAATTTGTACAACAACACCATGATCCATATAAATAGTGACGCTATGGGTCATAATTGTCCAACACATGTGTGCCCGATTGAACTCATTCCCATTCAATCGAGTATACCCCGTCCAGCGCGGCAAAACATCATGGTAAAGGTAGCCTTTAGACATTTTCCCTCGAATAGAGGACCTTTAATCCACCCTAGTTAGCCCATGCGCACTGGAATGCAATACATGCGTAAATAGAACGATGATATGCACAAAGTCAATGACATAATAAAAGGTGCGGCAAAACATCGTGGTAAAGGTAGCCTTTTGGCGTTTTCCCTCGAATAGAGGACCTTTAATCCACCCTAGTTAGCCCATGCGCATTACATTACAATACATATAAAGTAAAGACAATGATGTAGGACTTCGTATGCTCGGTTGAGCATATCTCACATCCAACCAAACATACTTTGTCCGGCGCGGCAAAGTATTGTCGTAAAGGTAGCCTTTTGGCATTTTCTTCCCTCAAATAGAGAACCTTTAGACCAACATACTAAGCCCATGCGCACTATATCATCAATTACATAAACAACCGATGTACATAAAGTAAAAGACGGAATATAAAAGGCGCGGTAAAGTATTGTCGCAAAAGTAGTCTTTTAGACTTTTCTTCCCTCAAATAGAGAACCTTTAAACCAACATACTGAGCTCATGCGCATCACATCATCAATACAAAAAATAGTCTTACATAAATTAAATGACGGAATATAAAATGCGGATAATAAACAAACAAGATAAAACATATCGAAATATGTGCCGTTTGCTCAAGTGGTACGTGGAGTTGTATCCCAAGTACAGACCGCACTACCGTCCATTCGGATTCGGCTACGGAATTTACGTTTGGGTTTCCATCCTAGATACCACAAGAGACGACACATTTTCCCATCCATTCAAAGGCCACAACATGCATCCACAAACGACTCTCATGCGAAGAAAATAAATAAAACAATTAAAAGATGAATGAAAATAAATAAGAAAAGTGCCCTCAGGTCTTACCTCTTAGGTCGTCTCTCAGAAGCGCGTTACACGGTCGTCAGAAGGGTGGATGCTCCGCAACTCCTTCGGTTCACTGGTTTAACATTTTCCCTCGTTGTTTCGCTGTTTGGGCCACTATTTTTCGCTCCGTTTCACTGCTTGGGCCACTATTTTCGCTCAGTTTCGCTGCTGTTCTGCTGCTATTTTTTCAGTCACTATTTTACGATAAAAGGCTACTGTTTTTATGGTAAAAAGGCCACTGTTTTGCGGTAAAAGGCTACTATTTTCGCGGTATTTTAGGGTGCAGTTTTGGGTAGTTTTTAGATACAGTTTAGGGACTGATTTGGGGTGTTTAATCGGTCCAGGGACTAGTGGCTTGGTCGGTTTGCGTTTCAGTTTTTGGGTTCTTGGTTCTCGGTTAAGGGGCTTAGGTTTTATATTTTTGACGTGTGTGTCTACAGTTTTAGGGTTTTAACGTGAGGGTGGCTTCTGGCTTGTTGTATAGTTGCTCAATTTGAGAGGGTCTTTTGGTGTGTTTTCTCGTGTGGGTTGAGAGAAAGGCCATTTGTTATTTGTTTAGGTGAGCTGCCGAGAATTGTGTGGTCTGCTGTGTAAGGTTTGTTGAAGGCGTGAGGTGTGTTATGTTTGGCTTGTGTGAGACAAGTGGGTTAATGCGTGAAGGGCAAGCTTAAGGCTACTTTTGTTGTGGCTTTACCGAGAGTTTAAGAGATGATGAGGCTTGGGTGGCTGTCGAGTGGATATGCGAGAGAGAAGGGTTTTAGGGTTTCTTGTCGAGAGAGATGGCAGTAGGGTTTTGTGAGTGAAGCGGTGAAAGGTTATTTCTTTACGTGAAGGATGATGAGGGAGAGAGTCGAGAGTTGATCTAGGGTTTTTTTTTTGTTGTTTGTTGTGTGATTGAGCTAGGAGAGAGCAAAGACTGGTTTTGGGTTTCTTTTATAGGCGAAGGGTAGGGTGAATCCTTGCTTGAAAATGAATGAGATTTGTGTAATAAAAGGGATACTATTAATTAGTGTCACACAAGGAAAAATATATTTAATTGGGGACATGATTTGTTTAAATTAGGAATATCACATATTTGATTTATCTTAATTAGGCATGAGATTTGTTTTATTTAGGTAGTTAATTTGTTAATTAGGTAGGGATATATTTTATATTTTATTTGATTTATTTTAATTTGGTATGCGATTTTTTAGATTTGTTTTAATTTCACCATGTGTTAGATATGTGTTTTATTATTTTTGGATGTGTTTTATGGGCTTTGGGTGTGTGTGGGCTTATGGTGGTGGGCTTGGTGTGTGTGGGCTAGGTGTGTGGCTTGCGGGGTTTTTGGGCTAAAGGTGCTTTAAAACGGAGGTCCAACTAGTGAGCCCGAAGCTAAACAAGCGAATAAAATCTAATAAAAATACAGATTCCCTTCCGACATCCGTTTCCCACGACTTCCTCGACTTAAGAGGTAGTGTCTCCGAATGAGACTCATCATAGGGACTTATATGCAAAAATGATGTGCCTACACATGGCCTGACCCATATATGCAAGTGAGATGCTCTATTCGAGGGAGTCGATCATATGTGTAAGTGAGATGCTCTACCTGAGGGAGTCTTCTGTGATAAAGTGATTGAGATAAGATTGTGATTGCTCTAGCAAAGCTTATGATCAGAGGAAGAGCACGACCAAAAGATGAGCTTGACCTGAGAAGGGCAAGACTAGAAGAGGTGCATGACCAGAGGAGTAACATGACCCGAGGAAGACATGACATTGGTAGGACATGATCGGAGGAGCATGACCCAATGAGTTCATGAAGTATGACCCGAGGAGGTTCTTGAAGTGTGTGACCCAAGGAGGTTAGATGGTGATACACGAGCAACTCAGAATTTTATATTTGGTATCAATTTGGCGATGACTTTTCGTTCCTATAGGAATTCGGGGCGATTTTTTTTATCTCAATTATACAATCAAATCAAATAGAGATTGACAAATCCTGACTCGATCTGATCGATGGCGGACCCTACATCTCGCCAACCACATAGGAGGTAGGGCTAAACTTGAGCTTGCAAAACTTGGACCAAATTAAAGCTAGCCACGTGTACCTAACCCGCTTTAACTTGCACGTGGGAGCAACAAATACCAAATTTGAATAAGATATTTATACACAAATGAGATAAAAATATGATAAAATTTAATCATCAAATATCAATACTCTGCACCTTAAAATTAATTTCAACGAAGAGTACCACTACTTTTTAATTGATTTTGTCATCATTTTATACCAATATCATTTTTCATACCATTTAGGTTATCTCATCCACAATGATTATTAATCAAGAAAGTGAAATGTTGAAAATTGAGAAACACTTGTCAAATATTTGTCTTGTGGATCACAAGTCTTGGCCGCTGCTCAAATCAAAAACAATTCCATTGCTTGCTTGTGCTTCCTCCTTTTTCTCTTCACACAAAATATCATTTCATTATCTGTAAAATATGAGTCCAAATCTTTTGTCCCATCAATTATGTTTCACTTCGTGCTCCACCAATTAAATTTGGACAATTAATATCTCTCATTAAATGAGAGAACTCTGACTTTAATATTCCACCAATCAAATTATTCTCTCATTTAATGAGAGATATTAGTTGTTTAAATTTAATTAATGGAGCACAATTAATGAGATAAAAGATTTGGACTCGTAAAATCTTCACTAGAATCCACGGCACAAGGCCCTAATCTCTTACATGTTTTTGCTTTCATTGTGGCACAGGATATGTTTGTATTAATTATGTGTTTTACTTGTCCACGTAAAACTTAAGTTATTATAGACAGAAATTATAAAAGAGTCAGTTTAATAAAATAATGATTTCGGATATAATCTGATAATATAAAATAATCCATATAACTTGGAAAAAAATTATTTGATTTTACTACAAAAAATTATTAGGCAATTGCCAACAGAATATTCCATCGATAATAATGAAAATTCCGTCTGTAATTAATTAAACCTACGGAATAGTTATTATGATGAAAATTATTTGTTGAACAGCTCCCGTAACAGTCCCATTTTAGCCCCCCGAACCCTAACACTGATCCTTAAACTACCCTAACAGTAATATTTCCTAAAACAACACCAACACTAATATTAATATTAATCTAACACACACATTTTTTTCATTTTTTCCAACAGTTATTTATTATAATATATATATAATATATATATATATATATCTTTTAAATAAAAATCATATTACAATAAAAACATATTATAATTTATAAGAATTATATTATAATAAGAAAAAATATTAAACTATCCTATTAAATTTTTTTTTAAAAAAAATACTATTTAATAAATTTAGGTGCATAGATAATATTTTTCTCAAAAGTGGGTATTTTTTCGAACATTAGACAATTTTCAGGTGGACGGATAATAATTTCTCTTATTAAATTATAATATTATAAATAATTAAAATAAGAAACATGTTGCATATAAAAATAAAATATCCTATTTATTATTAAATTTTAAAATTAAAATATCTCTGCAATTAATTTTTCTTATTAAATCATAAAATTAAAATAAGAAACCTATTACAGTTTAAAGATATAATATACTATTAAAATAAGAAATATATTATTATTAAATTAAAAAATTAAAATTAAAAATAAAAGAATAAACATATTACAATAAGAAAACATATTATAACTCCCATTTAGAAAATCTGAAGTACTTTATTACCTATTACAATAAGAAGACATATTATAATCTTCTATTAAAATTAAAAAATATAGGCGGTACCTAATCTCTACAATTAATTATAAAATAAAAATAAAAAATCTATTACAATATTAAAATATAATATCCTATTAAAATATGAGACATAAATAGCAGCCGCTCACAAAACCTAGATAAATTTTTGGATTTTGGTATATTATTTATATAATTTTACTTTGAATTATTTCTATAAGTTTTTTCATGAACTTTTTATTATTTATTATATTTCAGGATACAGACTTTGACTATTAAATCTTGCATACATATGGTAAAGATTTCAAGTTCGGTAAAAAAATTTACACTATAAGAAAATAGTGAAATAGCGACGAAAAAATTTGTAGCTATTATGTCGCTAATGACCTATTAGCGACAGAATAACGATGAAAATTTTTTATCTCTATTTTTCTGGTCGCCAAATAAATATCGACATAAATATTATATTCGTCGCTAATGTTAGCGACGAAGTTTTACTCCGTCTCTAATTAGAGACGGAAATTTCGTATCTAAATAGAGACAGATTTAGTAGGAATTAAGTCCTCGTGGGATCGATATTCTTATACTACTTGAACGATACGTGCGCTTGTGTTATACGCGTGTGATTACGCCGGTCACTACGCTGAATATTATTTTTTTGTTTTCTTTTTCGAATGCTTCAGCTCACTTTCCAGTGAGCTGAAACAATTAGAGTATTTTACCATAATTACTTCTGATCTTCCCTAAAAACTTCAAAAACACCTAAAATTAATTTTTTATTTCAAAACAAACATTAACATGTTATAGAATAAAAATCAAGTTTTTCAAAATATCAAATATTTTTACAAAAACATAATTTATTCTAAATACGCACTTGCGTAAATTTTGAATCCAATACACAAACCAAATTAGAATCTCAATAAGAAATGTCTCGTGAATAATTCTAGGTCACCCAAAGGTGGTCAAGTGATTCTAGAATGATAGGCCATAACTCTAAGCTTTATCTAGAGTTCCAAACTCTTATTAATTGTTTCATGTCCAACATGAACATCTTTGACCTAATTACAAGCATGTTGTGTTTATACTTCAAAAGTATTCTAACACAATTGATTAGTCTTATTTCAACATTAAGCTATGTGATCATGCATCTAATACACAAATAAACATAGCTTATAAGAAGATCAACTTTACCTAGTAAGTTTGATGCAAGATCCAATCTACCTCTCCTTTGTTGAAATTGTTGGAGAACCTCCAAGGTGTGCAAGCTTGACTTCAAGATCCAATCTTATTTCCAATGCTTACAAGGTTCTTCAAGATCCAATCTTGATTTCTCCTAGATGAAATGTTGTAGAGACCTCACAAGCTTCTCTAAACACTTCTCTAACTTAGGCTAATCTCTCTAAGAATTTACTTATGCTTATTAATTTTCTTGTAATTAAAATTTTCCTAAAGCTTGCTATTTATAACAAAACTTAGGTAATTTTTAATTAATAAAAATTATAATCAACTTTTAAGTGGGCTTAATCTAACTTGTCAAAATATGTATAATTAGGTGTGACTAATCTCCATTATCTCCCGCTTTGATTTAATCCAATTAAATCAAGGCAATGATTAGGAAATAGATTAGTTAAATGTTTGCCACCTTGATTTAATCCAATTAAATCAAGCCAAAACCACATATTTTACATACTTACAATTACCATAATATTCCTCAAATGGTAGAGATAATTATGATTTTACAATTAAGCCCTTGTGTAATTATTGAATTAATCCAATTAGGTCAAGTAAATAATCAATGTTATCCGATAACACTTGATTATCTTAGTTGATAATTATAATATCGAATATTATATTTTATCAAAAATAATCGACTACTCAAGTGCTCAACGAGTACACTTTATATTGAGACTCTCTAAGTTCAAACATGTTCTTCATATAAACCTAGTTAATATGTATGCAATTCGGCCACCTCTGAATTCGCGAAGAACACGAACGACCTTTCTGAACTATACAAGTCGAGGTCATCACATATGTTTAACAATCCCTCCGTCGTAGGCTATCCAAGTTGTGCTTATGAAACATAGAATATATCGTCAAGTTTCCAATACACACATCTCATGTCGACATGTCCACGATTCTTTACAACTGATGCGATCTACCCTAGGTGATCGACTTTGGCCAAAGTCTTTAAGAATCGTGATTTTACTAACATTGATACCTAAACCCCTTATGGTACACATATGGTTCGACAGATCCTATCTTGCTTCGCACTTGATTACTGAGTGCATCGGTCCACACCCAACGAACCTCTAGAGGCCAAACCATGAAAGGTTTCTGACATATATGACATCAAAGTGTGGAGGATCTCACACAAAATCAATGTTATCCTATAGTCAAAGGATTACATATGTTACTCGACTCGAGGAGATTCCTATTGACGGTGGTGTGTACTTCCAACTATTAGGAATCTCCTGTGAGTCATTCAGTATTCGCTCCAACGAATACCCACATGTCTATACGAGTTTCCAAAACTCATGGTACATCGCGTTAAATCACTGGAACTCCAATTCTAATAAATGACATGTGCTAGTCTTCTAGGTTATAGGAATTCGACCGTATTCCAAAATCAACGACTAGGAATATTTATTTTAAGAATAGTTTACACCTAGTGTCAAAACTATTCTAAGGTCGATGTCATTCTCAGCATATCTATTCATCAATTTAATACGTATAATGACAATACCATTATAAGATATGAAATGAAAAATATAGTTATTTTATTAATAAATAATAAAATGTACAATTCGGATTGGCACTCCAAGCACCAACTCCATCAAAACACCCACTTGTTTAGTGCCAAACTGGATGGTACCGTAGTCCCCTCTCCAACACACATGTTTATCGAATAACTTAGGAGGTAAGGGCTTTGTAAGCGGGTCTGCTATGTTGTCTTGTCCTTGAACTTTCCAGGCCACTATGTCTTTTCGTTCAATAATCTCTCTAATTACGCGGTATTTTCTTTCCACGTGTTTAGACTTGGAATGCGCCATCAGATCCTTAGCCTACGCGATGGCTCCATTATTATCATAGTATAATGGGATCGAATCCGTAATACTAGGCACAACGCCAAGTTCTATGATAAAATTTATAATCCAAACAGCTTCTTTAGCAGCTTCTGAAGCCGCTATAAATTCTACCTCAGTGGTGGAATCAGTTGTTGAGCCTTGCTTTGAACAACGCCAACTAATCGCATCACCGTTAAGGGTAAATATGTATCCTAATGTAGAATTTCTATCATCTGGATGTCCCTGGAAGTCGGAGTCTGTATAACCCTTAACGTGTAGCTCATCTTCTCCATATATAAGAAACTTATCCTTGGTGCCTTTAAGATATTTTAGGATATGTCACGGCTATCCAATGATCATTACCTGGATCAGATTGATATCGGCTGGTCACACTGACGCCGAAACTGATGTCAGGTCTAGTACATAATATAACATACATTATGCTTCCAATACAAGAAGCATATGGCGAGTTAGACATCCTAACTCTATCTTCCTCAGTTTGAGGTGCCATTTTTTTGAAAGATGTATGTCGTATCAGAAAGGTACATTTGTTGCCTTGGAGTTGGTAAAATTGTACCTTTCTAACATCTTATCTATGTACGTTGATTGTGACAACCTTATAAGCTTCCTAACTCTATCTCGGTAGAGCCTTATACCTAATATATAGGAAGCTCCATCCATATCTTTCATGGAGAAATTCTTACAAAGGTAGGCTTTCACACTTTGCATCATCACTATATCATTTCATATGATAAAGATATCATCTACATACAAGACTAGTAAAACTATCATGCTCTCACTCACTTTCTTATAAACACACGGTTCTTCCTCATTTTTGATGAATTGAGATAATCTAATTATCTCATCAAAATGATGATTCCATCTTTGGGATGCATGTTTAAGTCCATAAATAGACTTTGGAGCTTACAAACCAAGTTTGAAGTCTCACTGGATACGAAACCCACTGGTTGTTCCATATAGATATTTTCTTCAAGGAATCCATTTAGGAAAGCAGTTTTCACATCCATATGTCATATCTCATATTCATGATACAACAATGGCTAAAAATATCCAAATGGATTTTAGCATGGCTACTGGTGAAAAAATTTTCTTGTAATCAATCACAAGACATTGAGTGTAACCTTTCGCTACCAGTCGGGCTTTAAAGGTTTCCATATTTCCATCGGGCCCTCGCTTCCTTTTGTAAACCCATTTACAACCAATAGGTTTAACTCCTTCAGGAAGTTCAGCTAAGTCCCAGACTTGATTGGCATGCATTGAATCCATTTCGGATTTTATGGCTTCCTGCCATTTTCCCGAATCGATATCCAATATCGCTTCTTTATCCGTAGTCGGATCTGTTTCCTCCAAGAGGAGAAAATCAAGGCTCACATCAGATGTTAAAAACAGTCTCTCAGGAGGCCTTGATATTCTATTCGACTTACGTAGAACCTGTGTTGTAGATCATTCATCTAGTTGGATCTTTGGTTCCATCTCAGGTTCCTTAATGTTGGGATAAAACTCATCAAGTTTAATCTCTCTACAATTCTCACTTTCTCTTAAAAATTACTTTTCAAGAAAAGTTGCAAAGCGAATGACAAATACATTTCGTTGCTCAGAATCGTAGAATTGATATCCTATGGAATTATCAGGATATCCAACGAACCTATATTTATACCCTCTGGGTGCTAGTTTATCCCACTGCGCAATTCTAACATATGCAGGACAACCCCAAATCTTTAAATATCTAAGACTTGGATTTCTACCGAATCATATCTGATAGAGGGTCATAGAAACAGCTTTCGATGGAACCATATTAAGTATGTAGGCTGCAGTTTGTAAAGCGTAACCCCAATGGTAATAAGGACGATCTGTATAGCTCATCATTGTTTGCACCATATCCAATAAAGTACGATTTATACGCTCAGACACTCCATTGTGTTGAGGTGTTCCTGGTGGGCTATATTGGGCGAGAATTCCATTATCCATTAAATAATTTCTGAATTTTTCACTCATGTATTCACAGCATCGATCTGATCTAAAACATTTGATGAATTTACTGGTTTGTTTTTATATTTCGTTTCAGAATATTTTGAACTTGTCAAATGTTTCCGACATATGTTTCATCAGATAGACATATCCATATCTAGACTTGTCATCTGTGAAAGTCACAAAGTATGTGGAATTTTCATGAGCGGCATGATTTAATGGACCACACACATCGCTGTGTATTAGTTCTAGTAAATCTCCAACACGATGTCCAACACCTTGAAATGAGGCATTTGTCATCTTTCCTTAGATACATGACTCACAAATCGGATAAGGATCTAAGGTAAGAATTTCAATCAAACCATTCTTTACCAATTTGGATAGATGTCTAACACCTATGTGACTCAATCTCATATGCCATAATTCAGTATTATTTAGTTCAGACTTCTTACTTATATTTTTCTCTATATTAAAGACATCTCTACATGTTTCCAAAATATAGTGACCGTTTGATAAAGAACATTCACATTTCAATAAATTATCTTTATCATACAAACATAAAGTTTCATCCTTAATGTTTATTTTATATCCATATTTATCTAATATTGACAGTGATATTATTTGTCTGATAATTGAGGGAACATAATAACAGTCATGCAAATCCAATTTACATCCATTTTGGAGATCTAGAACAACAGTTCATATGGTATTGACATCCAATGTCTCGTCATTGCCAACTCTAAGTTGGATCTCCCATTTATTTAGCCTTCTTTTAACCTTCATTTCATGCAGGGAATTGCAAATATGAGTAGGACTGCCAGTGTATAACACTCATCTACTATTTTCATCTAAGGCCAATGAGATGTCAATAATTGAAAAAATACAAAGCGTACCCGAGGGTCCTGCTTTTCCTTTAAGCTCAGGACAGTCATTCTTCCAGTGCCCAGACTTCTTGCATTGTAGACATTGATCACGAGCTACTTTTGGTTTTGCGCCTTTGCGCTTCTTGGAGTTCTTCTTTGATATCTTATTCTTCCCAATCTTTATTTTCTTTGACTTCCCAGAAGTATTTGAAGAGCCAGCTTCACCATGGAGATACAGTATGGGTTCTCTTTCTTCAAATCTTGCTCCGCTGTGTGTAGCATGTTATGAAGTCTTCATATGTGGCTTGCATCAATGCATATGGAAATTTAATACGAAGCCAGCATAAGAACCAGACAAAGAAGACAAAATCAAATTACGGCCCAGTCGTTCATTAAACACAATGCCCTGTCGTTCCAGATATCGAATCTGGTCGATCATGTTCAAAACATCAGTGCTGACAGCTTCTTCTTCCTTGAGTTCAGCACGAAATAATTCCTTAGACCTTCGATAAAGTTTCATCTCTTGATTTGCCTCGAACAACTCATTGAGTGTTCGCATGATGCTCCAAACATCCGGTACTTCAATGTACTGTCTCAACAAATCTGGAACCATCGATCCTAAGATGTAGGATTTCACCTTTAAGTTATCATCCTTCCATTTATCAAAAGTTTCTCGCTCTTTTGGAGTGGAGTCAGGATCGATATCAACAAGCAGTGGATTGATTGTGACATAATTCAACTTTTCATACTCCAAGACAAGACGTATGTTCATTTCCTATTCGAAATAGTTTTCGGCTCCTTTTAGCTTATTGGAATCCAAAAGTTTCATCAATGGATTAGTGACAGCCATCTACAAGACAATATTTTTGAGTAGTAGTAGAACAATTTTAATTTCAAAAGTGATAACAATAATTGATTATGGAATTTTAAATCTATTAGTGTCCTCCCACTATTTTACGTAACTCTGTAATCTCCCTTAACGGAAAAATAGAAATTTGACCATCAAAATTTCATAGCGGGAAGTGGATCCCATGACATTTACTTCAACCTCACACTAATGACAATATTGGCCTTTGTAAACTCATTAGGTAGACCTCCAAGGTCAATCACTTCATGTGACTCCTGGTTTGGTCCTGAACCGTTTCTTATCCTCACACTAATGACGATATTGGATTAAGATGTATTCTATGTGAATACTTGTCAATGTGCACTAATGAGCTTCGTATGTACACCCTCACAATAATGACGATATTGGGCGACTACGTTAACTCATCACGCTACATCTAATATTTTACCGGAGCGACCTAAGTTCCGAGCACTTATACCCTCACACTAATGACGATATTGGATATAAGTAGTAAGAACTCATTCATCTCCGCATTGACAAGACGGACCATCCAATAATGCTCAAACATTATTAATACTATTACATAAAAGTAATCACCTAATCACGGGAGATTTATGACAATCAAGCCATTAACTTAATTAGCTCAAAGTTTTAATTTAAAACATGCAATACATATCCAATATGTCTTATGCATAATTAAATTAAAATTACTATGGTATAGATTCAAAATATGTGTTGTGTGGTTAAACCTTTGCTACTGATACCATTCTATTGGGGCAATTATGGAACCCCTAGGGTCGGATCGGTGCCCCGGTCAACGAAAATAGGTCTAACCCATGGATATCAAGTATGTGTGTAATTTTAAATCATTTAATGAAATACTATATTCCATTACGAGTGTATATGAAAAAATCGGGGCTGAATCGGAGTCCGGAAACTCAAAAATGAAGTAAAACAAAATTCCCACGCGCAATGTGCGTACGCGCGGGCACTGTAGTGCACACTACGCTGAATACTTTTTTTTTGTTTTCTTTTACAAATGCTTCAGCTCACTTTCCAATGAGCTGAAACAATTAGGGTATTTTACCCTAATTACTTCCAGTCTTCCCTAAACACTTCAAAAACATCCAAAATTATTTTTTAATTTCAAAACCAATATTAACACATGTTATAGAATAAAAATCAAGTTTTTCAAAATATCAAATATTTTTACAAAAATATAAATTTATTCTAAATAATCACTTGCGTAAATTTTAAATCCAATACACAAATCAAATTAAAATCTCAATAAGAAATGTCTCGTGAATAATTCTAGGTCACCCAAAGGTGGTCAAGTGATTCTAGAATGGTAGCCATAACTCTAAGCTTTAATCTGGAGTTCCAAACTCTTATTAATTGTTTCATGTCCAACATGAACATCTTTGACCTAATTACAAGCATATTGAAAGTGACGGGCCCATCCAACATTAACACTAATACACAAATAAACATAACTTATGAGAAGATCAAACTTTACCTAGTAAGTTTGATGCAAGATCCAATCTACCTCTCCTTTGTTGAAATTTTTGGAGAATCTCCAAGGTGTGCAAGCTTGACTTCAAGATCCAATCTTGTTTCCAATGCTTCCAAGCTTTACTTCAAGATCCAATCTTAGGTAATTTTTAATTAATAAAAGTTGTAATCAATTTTTAAGTGGGCTTAATCTAATTGTCCAAATATGTATAATTAGGTGTGACTAATCTCCATTGTCTCCCGCTTTGATTTAATCCAATTAAATCAAGGCAAGAATTAGGAAATGTATTAGTTAAATGTTTGCAACCTTGATTTAATCCAATTAAATCAAGCCAAAACCACATATTATTACACACTTACAATTACCATAATATCCTCAAATGGTAGAGATAATTATGATTTTACAATTAAGCCATTGTGTAATTATTGAATTAATCCAATTAATCCAATTAATCCAATTAGGTCAAAGTAAATAATCAATGTTATCCAATAACACTTGATTATCTTAGTTGATAATTATAATATCGAATATTATATTTTATCAAAAATAATCGGCTACCCAAGTGCTCAACGAGTACACTTCATATTGGGATTCTCTAAGTTCAGACACGTTCATCATATAAGCCTAGCTAGTATGTACGTAATTCAGCCACATCTGAATTCACGAAGAACACGAACGACCTTTCTGAACTATACAAGTCAAGGTCATCAAATGTGTTTAACAATCTCTCCGTCGTAGGTTATCCGAGTTGTGCTTAGGAAACATAGAATATAACGTCAAGTTTCTAAGGCACACATCTCATGTCGACATGTCCACGATTCTTTAAAACTGATGCGATCCACCCTAGGTGATCGGCTTTGGCCAAAGTCTTTAAGAATCGTGACTTTACTAACATGGATAACTAAACCCCTTATAGTACACATATGGGCCGACAGATCCCATCTTGCTTCGCATTTGATTATTAAGTGCATCGATCCACACCCAACGAACATCTAGATGCCAAACCATGAAAGGTTTCTGACATACATGGCATCAAAGTGTGGAGGATCTCACACAAAATCAATGTTATCCCATAGTCAAAGGATTACATATGTTACTCGACTCGAGGAGATTCCTATTGACGGTGGTGTGTACTTCCAACTATTAGGAATCACCTTTGAGTCATTCAATATTCGCTCCAACGAATACCTACATGTTTATAGGAGTTTCCAAAACTCATGGTACATCCCGTTAAACCATTGGAACTTCAATTCCAATATACGACATGTGCTAGTCTTCTAGGTTATAGGAATTCGATCGTATTCCAAAACCAGCGACTAGGAATATTTATTTTAATAATAGTTTACACCTAGTGTCAAAACTATTCTAAGGTCGATGTCATTCTTAGTATATATATTCATCAATTTAATGCGCACAATGACAATATCATTATAAGGTATGAAATGAAAAATGTAGTTATTTTATTAATAAATAATAAAATGTACAATTCGGGTTGGCACTCCAAGAACCAACTCCATCACCACCAACAAAAGCAAATATGATAAAGAGCCAAAAAATGATGAAAAACCAAAGCAAGAGCCAAACAAGATGAAGATCAAATATGATGACTAAGAGTTAAAACTAATTGTAAGTGAAGTTATTCAAACGTTTTAAAACTCTTAGGATTTATGCATTTTCATATGGAGCATTTAGGGTCAAATATAAAATTACATTAAATCATTTTTATCCTATTTTACTATTTGGAACTAGCATACCGATTCCTATAACGGCATACCGGTGATTGGGATATGAAATCCATCTTCTGTAAGCATATTAGTGACAGGAAGATTCAGACTAAAAGTCATTGGACACTTGCGTTTAAATGACATGGAAACGTTACTTGAATGTGAAGCATCTCGATAGTTTCGTTTGAACGACATGAAAAATGTGCCACTAACGAACCTCGGAACAAACCGAACTCAAACGAAAGATCTTAGCCTCTATAATCGGCATACCGGTGATAAATCCAGCAAGATCGGCATACCGATCCCATACTAGTTACCATACTAATTAAGCTAATTGTTTTGCATATGTTCTTCAAATAAGACAATGCATACCAGTGTCTATACCAGTCAGTATTTTGTTTGAGTGCTTAACAGGAAAATTTTCAAGAGCCATTTGAAATGTCAGACCGACATATCGGTCTCTGCATGAATTAAAGTTTGGTTTCATTTTTACACAGATGAATATATTGAGAAAAAATACATATAGAGTATAAATCATCCATCTTCATACATCTTTTTATTACACAAACAAGCTTCAAACACTTTCAAATAGAGTTTTTCAAATCCTCTACATCTTACACTCTCTATATTTGAAAAAGCTCACATCTCATATCTCATATTTATATTAGTGAGATTAATACATTTGGGTAGAGATACTCACATTTAAATCTTCATTGTAATATTTTGTAAGTACCTAAATTATTGAGATAAAATTTTCACTATCAAAGACTTATGTGAGATTCCCTTTGTGTGAGTAGTGATTGCTTTCAATGGAGAATTTATTGTAAAAGGTAACGATGATCATTGAAAGAAATACCTCTATTGTAAAGGTTAAAAGGAGTCTTGGAAGAAAGACCTTTGTGTTAGACAGTTATGACCCATAGCGTCACTATTTTGTAAATGATATTGTATTATTGTACAAAATTAACTATGTAGTAATGAAATTGCCTTTTACCGTTTTGTAATTTATTTACTTTGATATATAAATGGTAAAAGTCCCTATGATTAATTCCGGATTGAGATGATATGAGACAGTATCAATCCATAAAGGTTTAATCATTAAATATCCCTAGTCGTAGTATTATCGAGATTGGACATCGATAATGCGGAATAGACTAGTACTGCACTTGTGCGTGTTGTGAGGGCACAACGGCATAGTTCTCATATATTTGAGTATAGGATACTTATGCAAGTGCGGTAGGAGGTTGTGTTTTACCGATGGTACAGAAAACAGCTTCGCTCTGGATAGACCCCGCGGAATCCCATTGGTAGTATGTCTGCGTGTCTATGGGAGTCCGCTTCAGGGTAGGTGCATATGGTCTTAACCTGAGACTTGCATCGCTAGTACTTGCGACAATCGGTAGACTTTAGTTTTGGTCGTCCAGGGCTTTAACAGGTTCTGTGTACACCTCTTCTAGGTTTATCAGGAATCGTAGTGTATTGGGTGTGATGTCAAGACGGAAGTATCACTTCAGACATATGGAGATGATGATCGCGCAGGATACAGAACTAGTACTCTATAATGGTTGCAACCATCGGGATAATATGACAAGGTCAGGATTATCCGATTCAAAGAGACTAGTTGCTTGATGTCCGATATATGTTTCGTACGGGGCAGACACATCTCTAGCCCCAGGCCTTACATGTGATCATCCGATACTGGACTGCTATACACTATACTATGGTATACTACGCCTGTTATAGATCTTATATTCCAGTAAGAATATTTCTGGAGAATTGGGTAGGCATGGCGTTTTGCTAGAGGCTAACCTTGTCTTGTAAATCGGTAAAAACGTAGTACTTGGTACGTACGTGTTCGGATAGTCTGACGACCGTATTTACTGCCAACATATCCAGAGATCTCTTGGGTCGCTTCCCGAAGATTCACCGATGACGTATGATTCGAACTTAATTAATCTGGGATTAATTGCGGAGAGACTTTATCTTGGATAAAGTACTATTTGAAGAGAGAGAAAAATTAATTTGGAATTAATCGTTAAAATAATATATTCGATATATTAAACGAAATTCGATTTCGACGTGGAATTAAAATTAGATTTTAATTCGGGCAAACGAGTTAATTTAGAATTAATTCATTAGCGACATGAATAGTAATTATGCTAGGCATAATTATTTAATTAAATTCGATTTAAATAACGTCGCGACGAAAGTTCGTTAATTCGGAATTATCGAACTCGAGCCCGGGAGTGTTTGCGGGCCCACTCGTATTTGGAATCAAGCGGGGCCCACATGTCACATCAACCATCACATCACTAGTCAAGAATTACCTTTTTGGTGATGGAATTAGGTAGTGGTTGATGGTGTAAGATACACTCCAAATCTTGAATGAAAAGTGATTGACTTTTGATTGACCAAAGTTGGTATATCTTTTTGATTTGTTTTTGAAACAAATATATAAGATAAATAAAATCAAAAATTCATTCCTCTCTTCTCTCCTCATGACCGAAACCTGAAGCAGTTTTTGGCTCTCCATTTCTTCATATTTTTCTTACAAAATTTGTGAAGAAAGTGTGTTTGTTTGGAACTATAAATCACATACAAGGCTAGCACCTTCAAGGGATCATACAAAGGTGTTATGGGAAACTAATTCTTGAGCTTGGAAGGATCAAAGGAGGCTTAGAGCTTCCCCACTCACCTTGGCCGAAACCTTCACTCCACAAAGAAGAAAGTTTTCTTTTCATCAACGCATCCGCATTCCGATCTTTGTGAGTATGATTCCGCCATACTTCAATATTGTTAATTCATTTATATATATTTTGTTTGCTCTTTTGATCTTGGGTATGGATTAGAATTTCCAACACTTTGTTGTAAAGTTTGCATTCATTTTACATAATGGAAAGTTTCAAGCGTGACTTGGAGTAATGGACATAGCCAAAGAGTAGTCGAACCACTATAAATTCAGGGTCAATTTCTCTATTTCTAATGCACTTATTTATTGCAAGTTTATATTATTTTTCCATATCATATATTAAACTTGTCATTGTTAAAATTAATATTGATAATCACTTTTGGACAATTAAAGTAAAATTGGTATTTTATTTATTGTCCGTAATTTATAAATTAATTATTGAATATATTAATTATGGAAATTGAATTCTAAGCATAATCGGTAAAACTATTAGCTAAGTAACTTAATATTAAAAATATTTTTAATTTCGCATTATTGTTCATATACCTAACTCACCCTCTGGGTATAGTTGCTATTTGATATTGCTTGTAGGAACTTTCATTAATTATTTTCTAGTCATTGAAAAAGTTAAGTCATTTTACTTAACTTTTTCGTCTTATCTAAAATTTCCATAACTCACTTCAAGGAATGATAAAATCTAGACTTGGACTCAGATCTGTATGGATTCGAGTCCGGATGCATTTTAGTGGATCCAGTCCATATCTAGATCTAGAAAAAAAATATCTAAACCCGGATGTGAGTACATTCAGTTCGGATTCATGTATACTTAGACTAAATTCAGAAATCCAATTTTTTTTCTTTTTATAAAACTAATAAAATTATAGACTCGGGTTCCGAAATTTCATACCTGAGTGAAAATGGATTGGGATTATCCGTATCTAGAAATTCTAGTTTTTTTTTAATCTTTTTCAATTATATTTATATAAATTTAAAAACAATTATAAACTCGGGTCTCGGAATTTCAGACCACTGTGGATCCGAATCCAGGTATACCCAGATCAGATACATAAATTCAGTTTTTAATCTTTTTCAATTATATTTTTATAAAGTTAATAAAATTCTACGACTCAGGTCCCAGAATTCTAAACCCGTGAAAATCTGGATTTGGATTTTCCTACCTAAGTTTGGAAACTTTTTTATAGACTCGAGTATTTTAGACTCAGGTCTTCCATGACTATGCAGATTCGAGTCCGAAAATACTTAGGTCTAGAATTTTACTATCCGAGTTTGGAATTTTTTTATGGACTCGAATCTTCCAGTGTATATGGATCCAACTAGATCCGATTCCGAAAATATTCGGGTTTCAATATGTGCCTGTCTAGAAGTTTGCTACTCGAGTTTGAACTTTTTTGGCGAACCCGAGTCTTTCGATCTAAGCGAATCCAGACTAGACCTGTACTTTTTTTGCCTTCCTTATTTTTAACCACCAGAAAATATTTTCTAAAAAAATATAGGATGCCCCCAAACATCTAAAATATTTTCTGAAAAATATTTTCAGATGATAGTCAAATATCGAAAAATACTTTATTTTTCAAAAATATTTTTCATTCAAAATATATTACATACGAAAATTGTTTCATGTTGAAACAAACGGATCATTAGTATTTATTATTTAACATATAACACGAGAAATGATACAATGGCGCTTGGAAACATGTATCAATATAAAGTAATAGAACCATTTAGATGTCATTTTCAATTTTAAAAAATAATAAAAATTATTTAATGCATATAAAAATTTTCTTTTTATTCACCCCTAACTTATCGGACCTTGTGGGTCCCGTATGAGTCTCTGTTTATATGAGAATTTTACTTCTAATTGAATATGGATGTCAATACCCATACCCAACTCGTCCAATCATCGAGTATAGAAAAATTATTCTATTACCTGTCCCTAACGTACTTGACTCCACATGAATTTTGGTCATCCATAGTCAGAATAAATCCTATGGTTGGTTTAATGGTTTTCATTACTTGTT